>JAQGBH010005243.1:0-14731 GCA_034698265.1 Sminthurinus aureus | reverse complement strand
TCCGAATATGACCACTAAAATGATAACTTCGATTTGATGTATCCGCGTGGTTCAAAGCTAAAAGAACCGCTCATATATATATATATGTATAGCTTTTCTGGCTCTTAATTCTACAAGTATTACTTCTATCTCTCATTAAATTTATTTTATGACATTTTTACAAAAAATACCTTTGTAGTTTAACATGATATGAATCATTTTATGTAATAATTATTGTAGCTCAAATTTAAATGCGTGTACAGTTGACAGAAATGTATATGACAAATATTATAGCATATTGAATCGTAGGTTTTGAAGTTCATGAGATTATAGATTTGCCACATGTCACACACTTATAAATTGTACGGTACATTCAATACAGTATATATATATTATCATTCAACAGTAAGTTTTCATGAATGTGAATGTATTTTGTACAAACATCCGTGTGTTTATAAACTCTATTCAACCAGAACAATAATAATACTACAGCAAACAGTAGTAGAATGGTATTATTATTGTATATGATTATCTTTGTTTACATATTTACGCACCGTTTAAGAGTTATATTTTTTTTGCTATTCATGCTTATAGGTTCTTTGACGTTTCATTCGTACAATAATAATAATAGTAGATGGGATTACAAAATGATCATATATTATAGTATTACTATTCATGATTTCTATTGACTCAGATTATAATATTATGGTTAGTGTTGTGACTCATTTCAACGTGTGCATAAAATCAAATACAAATTATATTACAAATCATAATGTCATATAATATTATTATGTACTTTACTATCAAGCAAGTTTTTGATAAAGAGGCATTTATGAAACAACTTATTTGCAACTATACACATACACCTGAACATTGATTACTTGCATGCGTCTAGACATATACATGTACATAAATAAATAAAAAGATTTTACTGTTTACCTAATGCACGTTGTGCTAATTTTTTTGTGTGTACATTACAGAAAACAAACAAGGAATTAATGAGGTTAATAACATGAGTGTTATTGGAACTGGAAAAGGAAAAATGGTAAATGTAAAAAGTAATCGAACTGGTGGAGGAGGAAGCAGTAGTAGTGGAGGACAGAATCATCAAGTACTGACAAGATCTAAAACGGAATCACAAATTGTTGTAAAAAGTAAAAATCGTTCTTCATGGGACAATAATAATTCAAGACCATCACTGAATTATGAACTGGAATCGTATCCGTATGGAAGTAATACTACTAATAATAATAATAATAACAACAGTAATGTGCATTCAGTGGACTATGCTGACTACAATTCTCGTCATATTCATCGAAGTCAGCCTAGAATAAATTCTAGTACTACAAATCAACCACCACAAAGACTACTTGCAGACAATACCTTTGTTAGTAATAATAATGTTAATCGTAAGAATATTGTTGTTGGACCAGGTTTAGGAAAGAAGCCCATGTCACATTATTCAGATTATTCAGATGCAAGAGGAAGCAATAATAATAATAATAATAATAATCGTGAACTCATGGTACATTCTGTAATAAATAATAATATAAATAACAACAACAGTAATAATACTGGAAAAAGTCTTCATGTGAATCGATGTCGGAGTGATGATAGACTAGGTGAAAAATCTAAATCTGAATGGTCACTTCATGTGCTCAGTGGAAGTGATGGTAGTGGTGGTGTAGGAATTTCAAGTGGGCGTCGAAATACCGTTGCAAATAACACTAGTGGTAGCAGTAACAATATTCATCATACGGGTCATCCAAGTTTAGACTCAAATAATTCTTCAAATTCATCCAACAAACTATTCCGGTCAAACATTCAACAGTCGGTGAGTAAAGTTTTTTTGTTTCCTAAAAAATTATCTCTTTTTTAAAAAAAATTGCATATAATATTTAATATTATATTATTGTAATTGCAAAGATCTACACATTACACAGGAATAATATTATGGATAAATCTTTACTTTATACTATTGTTACGTTATGTTTGTATATATGTAAATATTACTCAAAGTACATACAGCATCTGTAGTATATAATGTAATGTAATTAGCATATTATTCTACGCATCATGAAATACCATAAGATTTACGAGAAACATTACAATTTCCTTGATTTTGTAAAAGAGTAGTAATTCTCTTACATCACATCACGAAGCAAACAAAATTCGTACATAATTTTCTGTTTGTTAGTTGTCACACATAACATTGTTGTTGTTGTTGCTGTTTTGTATGAAACGTATAAACCGGTTGTTTAAGTGCAGATGTTCACGTATGTCAAAGCGTATTTGTAGTAATTTAATTGTCCCGTATAAGCATTATGAATTTGTGGACAACTAATTCTTTTACCTCGTAATCCAGTATTCAAGGAGTCACAACTATTTTTACTAATTCATTATCAATTTTTTTGAAATTCCATAAGGCATCACCATGTGGTATACAATATTATACGATCTTGAAACATAATAATTCGAGTTCAACATCAAACGTCGGAATCAGTATCTATAGGCTACTTGCAGAGTTTAAAAAAAATACTGTACACGGTACTCATATAATTGATAAATTTATGATTGCATGACTCATACAATGTTGAGAATTAACTTTTCTTAACCAAGCTCACTGAAAATATGTTAAGCTGTGACTTTGTGGGTTTTATTCGTGAATCTAGTGATACGGCATTCGTCTTGCATGTTGCATGGCATTCATACTTTGTATGTAGGTTGTGGTTTTACTTTTTTTTTGTTGGTATTGCAAAATGCCACTACCGTTCCATTATATTATACTTGAAGAAAAATCAAAAAATTTTTTGACTCATTATATTATATAGACGAATGATATAGATCTATTAGCTATATATTTACGAAAACGATCGTTATATTTTGTTTCTCTTTTAAATGTGCACGTGCATACTTAGAAGTAAAAGAAGCAAATATGTGTCAAAATTTGTCTACTCAAGTAAAATAGAGCATTTCGTGCTAAAATAGCCACTGAAATACAAAACTACAAAAAAAATGCACAGGATTTTGTTTAACTGTGTCTGAAATTTTCCAATTTTTAATAAAGAATTTGGGAAACGATTCATATGCACAACATATTTATTCTATGTTGACGTAAGATTACAGAAAAACATGCTTGAAGAATTCGAGAAAAAAATCAGTTTTGAGACTTTTCATTCCATACATGCATGTCACATTTTTATTCACATAGGTAATAGGTAATATTATTAGACCTATCGTATGCGAACAAGCAAACTCTTGTAGTAATGGTAGAATTGTAAAAATAGCAAGCCTATTTTTTTCATATTTAGTTATTCTCACGTCAATTGGCATGAAAGTACGTGTCTATTTCAGCTTAAGTCATATCCTCATAGTTCTACATAAGTACGAAATTGCAAGACAAAGATTTGCAACGGTGCCTATAGTGTAGTCAACTTGACTTTAAATGACGATAAGAAAAGATTTTTTCCTTAGTAGTCACTAGGCACGCACCGATGTAATTATGTTTCTTTCTGCTATTGTTTTTTGGCAATACATTTCACTTATATCAGTCTGGATTCTAAACAATCATTTCCTTGTTCATTACTCTTAATTCCAGTACTGCAGTAGACAGTAGAGTCTTTGAATATGTAGAATGGAAAAAAAAATGATTTGTTAGTGCATATGAGCAATATTATTGGTATAAACCAAAAAATGCGAAAGGGGACCAGAAGAAACAATAATTATTGTTGTTGTGAGCTTGAAAACTTAAATACGTATCCTATAACAGTTGACCACTGTGTGAATAGAATCGAAAACTGTGGTCGTCTTTGAATAGAAAAATATCGCATGTTTACACACTTTAAATGTACAAATATTTACAAATATAGATACCTATACGAGTAGATTTGTAATCATTACAAAACATTTTGTTCTAAGAGTACAATTGTAAAAAATATAAATGTATACAAATGATACGTTTGTTTAAAATTTTTGAGGCTGTGGAAGAAAAATTGAAGTAATGGTACATAAGTAAATGGGACTAAGCATAAAATTATCTCTTTTTTGTGTGAAGAAGATAGAAAAAAAAATGTTTGTCCTCGCATCCTTTTTGAACTAGTTTTTGTCAATTTTTCAACACAGCTGTAATTATAGTGCAAGTATAATATTAAGTATTAAGTAGATATAGTTGATGGTTTTATCACTATTAGAAAGCGGAAGGCAGAGATTACAAAAAAAGAAACAAGTTGGTTACAAGTTATACAAGTCAACGTATAAAACAAAGAGAGTATTATATCTTTTATATATTATATACATGTAGATATTACATGCTGCTCTTAGAAAAAGGTAATAAAATTTAGCACAGATCTCAAGTATGACACACTGCATCTGTTGTGGTATATCTGCTTAAGTGATTTTAATTTCACTTGCAACTTGACCATCACCATCAGTCGTAAACATACATACATGTACGTATGAAGTTTCATTTGAAACAATGTGTATTTAATGATATGGTCTGATAACAATAAGTTTAAATTACAATGATCTACCTGAGTGTTTTTGGGTGTGTACGACCAAAACAATTCTTCAAGTTTACTATTGTGTCCGAGGGGACATTTTCGTATATATGTATAAAAGAGACTATAAAAGAAAAATAGAATCTTCTTCTTCTTCTTGGTTTCGGACATGGGTTGGAAGTTTTTTCATGTCTTCCAATGAATTAGGGCTCGGGATTTTATGTACTATGTTAGAGAAACAGGAAAACCTAACGTATTGTAAGTACATATTATTACATTTCATGTATAAGATTATGAGTATTTCACGCACGTCTATATCCATTTAATCTCGGTCTGGACGAACCCTAGTGTATCCATTAGTATTTTTTACTAATTATTACATATTGAGATTTATATATGAGAACTTTTCATAGTTTAAAAACTCTCAAAGCAATCAATCGACAGATATTTACATGTGATAAATTATCATACGTAACAATATTAAAGAAGAAAATAAAATGTATAAATATTTTAAAAGTACTTTTTGATACTCTATACGAAACGGATTTTTGTTATTTTCTTTTTGAGTAATATGATCTTATTGCGCTTCAGTTGTTAGTATTTTTAAAAACAGGAACAAACCCGTTTCAGGGTTGGCTACTTGTACAAACTTTAAAAAACAGAGTAGTACAGTAAAACACATGTGACTATATTTTTCTGATATTTTTGTTCCTTTGAAATGTGTCTGTGTATACTAATGCGTCATTTTTTGGCGAAATGCCACTGTACAAAAAACAGAGCCAGTGAATTGTGGATTGTAAATCTGTTATACCAAAACATGAATGAAAAATGAAAGAAACTCGGTCGAAGTTACAATCTATAATATAAAAACAACATCATCAAAAGTTAAAACGGATTTAGATCTAAACATGTACGATGTATGGATGAATGTATGCGACATAAATAATTCTAGTGTCATACTTTATAAAACGTCATTTAGATATATGATTTTTGTATATTTGTAAATTCTGTTTTACTTTATTTGATCCTGGTTTGTTTCGTGACAAAGGAAACTTGTATTTGAGGTTATGTTATGTTATGTGCTGTGCAATGATTAAGTTTTACCAATAACATAATATAATCTCCTTTTTTTTCTTCAATACTGACAAAGAATATTTTAAAAAAGACTCATATAAAAATGAAGACCGGTTAAGATATCCTGCTAACTTGCTTTATATCATAATAAGTCTGATACGATGTTGACCAACGTGTAAGCGAGACATGTGAATGAGTAGCTGAAAAAAAATCTAGAAAAGTAATACACGTAGAGAGATAGAGAGAGTGAAAAACAAGAAAAAGGGAAAGAAGTAGGAATAAAAGTATTACACTTTTACAACAACATGAAATTATGGCAAGATTCATCATTGTCGTTGGTTTAGTTTGTTTATGTGCACGTAAATAAACATTGAATTGATAGCATCATGTCTTGAAGTAGAAGTCCTATCTAAATTTTTATGTTGTGGTATACTGCACACAAGTGCGTATATATACATTGTATTATATTGAATTAATTACACCTTTGTATTACATTTCTACAGTGCGTTGGTGTGAATCAAAAATGACAAGGGACATGTGCATAGCGATGCCTAAACCAAATTCATATTCCATATCTCGCCCATTATAATCACCAGAATATCATTTTTACCTCAAGAAATAGTAAAAATGGAGTAAAAACTCATCAACTCTTTTAAAATTAGTCAAGAGCAAATGACAAGAACACAAACGAATTCGGGTTTTCTTGTATAATGTATGAATGAATACCAATTTGTTATACATACGCTATATTCATGCAGAGAAAGAAAATAAAACGAGACTGCTTTAAAATAAGCACTAGTACTAAAAAGAACTACATGTAATCAACCGTAAATACAGTACATCTGGTACGTATTATGTTTCTTTATGGTCATTTAGATTTTGGTTTGGTTTGGTTTGATTTTTTTTTATTTGCTTATCAAAAGGTGTTTAGATGATGATGACCTACCTGCATTTATTCTACGTATACATTTTTATAATTTATACTGTTTATTTTTTTTGATTGATCTACAGCGTACAGTAAACTGAAACAGTTGTCTATAAACTTCTTGTTTAAATAATTATGTCTAATACGAAAACGTATTCTTTTATACACACACTCTACTTGCGTCTTACAATAAAAATAACAATACTATTTCCAAAACATCTTCTTCTGTACAGGTAATGTAAAGTTTTTGTACACAGAAAAAGATTTCAATCCTTTCCGTGTGACTATTTGGAATTTTTAAGAATAGAATAAATTATATATATTATCTATATGTAAGAACATGTTGACGTGAGTAGAATTATTATTTTTGTGTCATTGATGCATTTAGGATTATTATTATTATAATCTTTGTAACGAGTATAGACTATAATATACGGGTGTATCAGCCAAATGAACCTAAAAAAAGACAGATCAATGTGAAGATTGTTGTTGTTGTTGTTATTATTACTACTATATATGCAATGATAAAATCTTCCTCTCCACTCTTGTGAGAGTTATTTACCTCGTTGAGTACATGTACATGTGCATGTATGTAAGTATATCATGGAGAACAGGTGTTGGTAATGAAGATTACTACTTTTAAAATGACTGACACTGAATATGTGCATATTCATGTATAGGAAAACATAATATCCTATATGATTATATTACGCATGGCTATAGGATACATCATTGTTTGGGTTCTCAATATCATCATCATACGCACGCATGTTTTCTGTTTTATTTGTCTTTATTATTTGAGAACGTAATATTATACGAATGCATGTAAGATGATATTATACACAATTTCTCTTTTGTACATGTATTTTTCTTCTCTTACGTTCTCAAGCTCAAACTTGTCTTGTTCCTAGCTTTATGAAATTAGGAATAATTTATTATTAAAACCTTAGCTATTTAGGAATGATCCATTTCAGAAATTATTAGTAGAATATCCAAAACGATATGAAATATACACAGTTAGTTGTATATATATATATATATATATTGGTGTAGATGAGAAATGGTTGTAAGTTTGTATGTACAATGTACAATAATTTTGCATTCAATCAATACCATAATTTAGGGTTTGTAACAAATGTTTTACACTTTATGAGTGGAATTTCCAGTAAGCTTTTTAATTGGTATAAGTGAATAATAATAATCTTTATATTGTGTGATGATTGGTATTGACAGATATTTCTATGTAACGGTATTTGGTCATTCCAATGATTAAATTTCGTTATTGATGCGATGCATAGAGATATAAATTCAAGGTACGAGTTTTTTCTGGCTCTCTCTCTCTCTCTCTCTCTCTCTCTCTACACACACACACACACACTAGTTTTTGTTGTCATTCGATTATTGGAATCAGTGCACATTCGAGTAAAAATGATCTTGATACTAGTATTATCAGAATATCAAGTTGGTTACATATAAACCTGAATGTTTTAATACTTGTGTTCATAATGTTTATGCTACTGTGCTAAAATTTTGGAATCAAGAAACAAGAAACACGTTGTTTGTTTTATGACACTCATTTTATTCATGTCATATAAAACTACAACATTGAAAGTCAACAATAGGCTTTTAAAATTTTTACTAATATGGAATTTCATAATATGTGTCACTGTATGTATTTGTATACAACGTTAATTCATAATAGTAATGGTAATAATCATTATTATGAAAAATAGATATTGGTGTAATTGTCAAAGTACATTGACAACTTATTTATAGGTAAACTTGTTTGAATAAGTAAACTAGGCGAGGCTTGAACAAATAATAAAGGAATCAGCACGCCATTAATCGTTAAATTATATTATTCTGTATTTTTTTACCTTGTATACTCGGAAAAACTAGGTATGTATTACGATAAGATAGTTTGTATGGTAATTTCAGTAATACATTGTTGAATAATATAAGAAGAAGAAGAAGAAGAAGAAGACTCAGCAAAAAACAAAGAGGAATTGAGTCACAATCTCATAAGATGACCAACAAATTCCAACACACGCTTAACAGGAATATAGTGTCAACACTGATTCTCATGTTGACAATGCTAATTGGGATGTCCAACTGGTTAGATGTTACATTAAAATCATAAAATGTTTCGACAAGTCCAAGCCAATGATTTTCGTTATCACCGTTCTATGCCTCGATAAAACGCAATATCAAATAATATTATAATAATTGATGAAACCCAATATAAAGTGAAACAACCGGAATAAAATGACAATGCAGAGTGTCAGTATACTTGCTTATTGTTTATATAAACAATAAATAACTAAAACCAAGAAGTAGCGAGCTGTTATGAAACCAATGAAGATGATGTTCAAATCCAGAACGTTTCAATTTTGACTAGTTTTAAACGTTACTACTAAAGTGTTTTATTTAAAAAACTGGAACAGAGACAGATTATATTATAGTATTCAGGATTTATTCATCTTATTTTATACGAACCTACTGTACTCATTAATTCTTACTTGTATTCTGTACTAAATCATTGGAATTCTAGATTGTGGTAGACATTAAAGACTTTACAGCAATCGTAAGTTTAAATCTTCAACTCGAAACATTGATCGTATATCCATCTCACATCTCACATGTGTCAGAAAAGCTCTGGGTTTAGTTGAAACTCAAAAAAATGTAAATGTCCAAGAAAGAGCTGTGTTTTTTTCTCTTTATTGAATAGAATTGTTAGCTTGAGGTGATAAATTTAACTTGAACGTTTTTCTCAATTTTTTATACTCTCAATTTTGTGTGAGTATGTGGTATGCGTGTTTACACGGAAAATATAAAGGTTATTTGTACACTAGTTGATAGGAAATGATATTGGAATTCTGCTGTGTAGCAGTCAAAGTTTGTTGGGCAAAGAAAATTGCTTTGCATGGTTGAATTTCTATGGCTTATTTCACTGTTGATTGAATCCTTTCGAGCTGACAATGTAAAATTGTTGAAAACAGAAAAGCTAAACCGTATTGATTGTACTGATATACATACATGTGTGTCCCAGTCGATAAAAGTAGTACTACTTTAAATTGAGACAAAAGTTTCGCAAGGTTTTTTTTTTCAATCAATGAACCATTGGGTATTTTACAACATGTTCGTACAATATATTATACCTTTTGTTTACTATATACTTCGTACGAAAAAAAAAGAGTTTCAAACTGTTTTGAATGTGTGCAGCTTTTAGAATTTACATGTATCATTTGACTTGTACACGTGTGTACATAAAAATAACATATAGCATCTCAAAATTATTTGTGAGTAAGCATTGTTATGTGATTCCAAATCGTTTTCTTTCTGTATAAATTAATGCATCATTATTGAGGTACCCTACTAAAAGGAACAAAGTTACAAAACAGACTACTATTCTATAACGGGCTAGATATGAATAATAATTAGAATAGGTAACAATGCACCTAATTTTGTATACTGCAAGAATAAAAATTGAAATGTAGAATGCATGAAAATGCTGCAAATTCTATTAGATGTGTCATTTTGTATTCATTGATGTTAGTTTTATTGTACACAAACTGTCGTAACCATATAAATATGTAATAATAATGATAATGAGTAGATAAACTTTAAATTTACTCCCATTATGAAGTTATTCTATTGTATATTTAACATGACTGGCTCATTTCGGAAGTATTTCTTTGAGTCAATAACATGTTTACTTTAAAATTCACAAACATAACATAGTATATTCTTATACTATACTACATTCTGACAAGAACTACTACGCCAATTCACTTACTTGATGCATTTTTTGCGTGCAAAATGCAACAAAAAAACACAGCAACATTTCTCAGTTATTGCACATATACATTTCGTTGAAATACATAAATGGATTCTTACCTATGATGCTGTAAAACTTTCATTGGCATTTTTTCTTTTGAAATATTGGTCAGTGTTCATCAGGTTTCAGTTTCATTCTGTAAAATAAAACCGGCAAAAAGAAGAACAAATAATGTGTGGATTTATCTCTGTTGTCGTTGACAAGAAGGGAAAATGGGGAGGGATTTTTTTTATCTAAAAGTTCATGTATAGAAAGTAGAACAAAGTGTAAAATGTACCTATTATACAAACAGATAATTGAGCTTTTAAAAGAGCATCTATTACATTTTGTGTAAACTCACGAACTAAACTGAACCAAAATTGCATGTAAAGATGTATGTTTACAAAGTTTCAGTTTCACGTATAATTTAATACGTTGTACGTTGTGTAATAGCCAATTTTTTCTGACGTTTTGGTAATGGAAACTCTTAAGTTATTGCATCCTAATATTTTGACAAGAATTTGGAATGACTGTAAAGTCAGTTTTCGTTAAAAAAACGCAATAATAATCATTATCAATTACCATACATGTGTAAGATGAAAGAAAATGATGACTATACGGAACATTTGAAAGAAATGTATAAATTGTAGACATTCAGTGGAAAATATACTGCAAAGTATGTTCCTCATGTTCGTTCTACCTACACAAAATTCAGTAATTCCCAAATCTGATTTGGTATGTGTACTTATAGGAAGTGTCATGAGTATAATATTATGAGATAATTTTCGAATTGGCATCATTCCTTACATTACAACTACTATTGTGTGTGGACTAGTATGCTTAGGAAAATTATGTAATGGAGCAGCATTAATAAATTGTTATCTTAATTTCATATGTTGTTGTACTTGTATAGCAATTCCAAAGGTATTTTACGATGGGTTCATAGTTGAGTCGTACAGTATTTTATGTGCAGTATCTAGTTTCGGCATAGTTTTTTCTTTTTCATTTCTAATCTCTAATCTATGCCTAATTCCTAATTCATTTGCAAGAGGTATATCGTATAATAAATTTGTTCACCCATAGGGATGTACATGTATATGAACCAGTAGATCGTTCATGTGCATGACGAGTGACTTTAAACTTCCAGTCTGAATTTGAGGTTTGAGAACTTGTCGAAGTGATAGACCATATCGTGAATCGTGATCTTCATTGTTCTTTTTCTCTTTTGCTCTTTGTATAAACTTATTTATTTACGCATCCTCTATCCATATTGAATTCTTTGAGAACTTCCATTATGATGCTCTTGAAAATATGAACTCTTTAAAATAGTGTATACCTCTAGTCGATATATCTGTATGGATCCCTGGGTAGAATAATAATATTTCCTTGCCAGCCGGCAATCTAAATTTGAAGTTATGGCTTTTATTCTTACTTATTGCTAACTGGATGTTCCTTTCTGAGAGCAAAGAAAAAAAAATATTATCGCTAACATGAAGAACAATAAAAATACAGTAAAATGATGTATATATATATAATATATCTAAATACATTTAAATTTGTCTGTGTATGTAATTTTATTATTTCAAAACATAGAATGCTGTTAGCTAATCGGTCATCATCAGCAAATTTGCACTCTATTTAGACACAAAAGTCCATAGTATTACAACAAGAGAAGATTGAATGGTGTTGAATATAACTTTAGTACTGGTATGCTTTGTCTACACCCATGATAAAATAATACCCTCCTGTTCTACAATGCAGTGTTTGACATTTGAACTTTTATTTACTGTATTTCATCTGCTAATGTGAATAGCACAACCTTTCAACAGTTTCAATTATTTTCCAGTGAACCAGGAAGTTTATAATTTCGACACAGCCAACGATGAATGAATTTTATTGTTGTTGTATGGATGGAAGAAATTTCTGCGCACGCATAGGCCTACATATACATGAATTGTCTATACAGTAGGAAGTGTATATGGTATTACCTCTGAAAAATAACATATTTTTGAAAATAGGTAGACTTGATATTTTAATTTTTAATTATTTCTTTACAATGGTGTGAAAATTCAAAATGGAATTTTAATTTTTTTAGATCTGTGTTCTTGAACAAAACTAACCTTATTTTCAATATGCCTACATGAGTAAATAGAACGAATTTTCAATTTCTAAATTCATAGCACAGTGTAAATAAGTACTCGTATATTTTACGAATGTTATATTGTGAGACGTATTATTACACAGATATCTTATATCTTATCTAATTTTGAAACTTCTGAGTGTATCATAATGTGCACTCAGGAAGGAAGTGATACTTACATATATATAAAGGATGTTAGTTTTTCGTATTGCAGTTAAAATGTATTTGTATTCTTCATTCATGCACACGGATATAAAGTTCCTTATACAAAATTTACAAATCGAATTATAACTGTGTGTATGAAGAAAGTGTATGCAAATATTATATCCTAATGTGTGATGTTACTGTATTAGTCATTTTGTATGCGCATGTTATTCACACTTGGGATTATTTCTATTATTATTATTATTATTGCATATAGAGTTACTATTCTTGTACACAGTTGGTGTTACTTTGTCAAAAACGTACATGTGGTCAGATTCGTTTTCTCTTTGGTCGGTCAAGATGAAAATTTCGAAAGCACTCTCATCATTGTAACATGTGGTTAGTTTTTTCTTGTTGAAATTATCAATCTGGGCGTGAACGTGGACATTTGATGACTTTGATAATTTAATACTGAATAACATGAAATAGTTATGCATACATTTATGTATGCATGTATTTATTTATTTTGCTCTCATGTTCATCATTTGACAGTGGAGTCTTAATAGAGTGCTAAAAGATAGATGTATTAAATAGACATCAAAACATTCCGTTTTTACATTTTACATATTATAGCACAACTACGTTAGACGAATATTGTGGAGATTTCTAAATAACAAAAAAAAGTATGCATGTATTAATTTCTTATTTTGCAATATATTTAGTTGTAATTATCACCTCCAAAATGAGTTTCAGATTGACGATGAACAGTTTGAGGTGTTTGTACTTTCAATTTTCTATACTACCAGGCATAAATTTTGAAAATATGAATTTTAACACTGTTACTACATGCGTAACAAGTAGATTACACTGTATTTGATAATAATAATTATTATTACTATTGTTGATGATGTTAAAATTGTACTGTGGTGTTTTTAGTATTGAACATTAAACATATTTTGTACAGGTATTGATATTTACTTTCGCTATTTACTTAGATGCGACTAGTCAGTAAAAACATTTAGAATTCAAACATGAAAAGTTAAAAGTCAGACAATAAATTCCTTCAGGCAATGAAATTCCAAGTACATGATCCATGACTTTGCATATGCCGATGTAAAGATATGATTGCCATATGATGTGATGATGCGATGGATAAAAACTATTAGTTAGAAGAGGGATCCATCCTGAACGTGATGGACTTTGGTATTCAAAGGAGAAAAAGAAGTTGATCAGTAAACAGAAAATGAATCGTGCACGAGCAGGGAGATATTGTACGTGTTTGCAAATATAAATGTAAATATAAATACAAATAGAATACACTTATGGATGTAAAAAAGAAGAAGTTTTTTGCTACATAGTTTTGTGTATCTGGTCGGAGAATGTAGAATATAATAATGATTGCTTTTTTGTTGAACATAAATTATACTATAGAAAAACATTCAGTAAAATTCGCTTTTACTATCTAGAAGCTCATTCAACAAAAATTCTATACAAATGTTGTTCACTGTTTGTGTTAAATATCTATTATATTTATATGTATTTCATGATTAGAGACGAAACATGTAGTAGAATATGGTGAAGGTCAAAAATGCAAACTGAACTACTATGATGTTTTTCAGACTAGCAAAAGTGCGAATGTTACTATGTACTTTGAATAGTATAGAATATAATATTGAATATAGAATGTTCCGAACATTATTGACATTGCAAAATCAAATATTTTTATTTTGCAAATTGATTTAATATGCGTTATTTTTCTACTCAGGTAATGTAGAGGTTTTTATTCGATGAGTTTTCATGTTTAAGATTGAAAGTAATTTTTATTCATCGATACATACATGCATATATAATATAATATATACACAAGTGTTACTTATGATTATACCTTCAATTGTAAATTATATGCCATTCAGGGACATGAGAATCATCAGAATATTATATTCTCTGTACATACATAAAGTCTACGCATATATATAATATGACGTATGGGAAATATAATATATTTTCTCTATACATGTAAATTACTGTGTATATTATGTATAGACAGTGTAGGGAAGTGAAAAGTATCTGTGCTTTGTCTTTGAATAAAGAACATGGTGCTGATGATGTTCATATGTCTGCTAAAGTTAGAGCTTGTTAAAGTTTAAAGTTATCCA
>JAQGBH010005242.1:0-14731 GCA_034698265.1 Sminthurinus aureus | reverse complement strand
TTACATGTATGTACATATGTACTCCCATATGTTTACATGTATGTACATATGCGCACAGACGGACAGACAGACAGACAGACAGACAGACAGACAGACAGACAGACAGACAGACACGACGATTCCAATACTCAGCTTCGCTTCCTAAAAATGGTACACATATTATAAAAGTTTGTGAGTTTGGACTTTTGGACTTTTGACAGAGATCCACCAAAATGTAACAGCCTTTTTTTACACAAACGAAACTAAATGCATTGGACTCTAAACTCTAAGGAAATTCTCTTCTGCACATTTGATCATTCAAAGGCTGACTTTTTTCTCTGGAATCACTTAAACATGGCAAGGAATTTGAAATTGATTTTAAAGTGGCATCCATTTTTTCACATTGTAGATCAGAACGGAACACGTTTCGTGTTAAAATTCTGGATTCTGGATTGGTGTTGAAATTGGATTGGATGTGATTGAAAAAGGGAATGAAAATTCAGTTTGGAGTTTGGAGTTTGGAGTTTGGAGGAAATGGATTTGTGTCAACTTAATTAAAAACTTTGTGGACTCCAACTGTGCGTATTGGAAACTCGTGGTCGTGGTTCTGGTTCTGGTTCTGGTCTGCCCCTGTTTACACAAAAAGGAATTGGGAAACAAACGAGCACTTGCTATTAAAAATGGGAAGAAACCGACAACCGACAAGCGGGAAGTGACAAGCGACAATCGACAATCGACGACCGACAAACATTTAACACTTTCTTCTCCTCACGCACGCACACAATTTAAAATTGCTCTCTCACCCTCAAATCAAATTGAAATTGAATTAGATTTAGATTTCTTCATGCTAAAACCATGGAGCTCACTCCTTGATGAATTTGAGATTGCGGTAGAATTGAATTCCTATTGCGTATTCCAATTCCAATTCCAAATCCGATTCCGATTCAAACTTTCACTCCGATTTGTAACACGCCTGAACACAACTGCAGACTTGAGACTGGAGACTGGAGTTTCGTGTGTGGATTTAATAACATTTTTACTACGTTGAGAAAGATCAGCTGGAACTTGAACTGAAGTTGAATCCAAAGTTTAAATAAATTACTGAGCATGTTGTATGCATCCAGAATATTGAACATGACAATGACAATAAGAACTCTTGACTCAAGTCCTGGTGAGAAAAAATCAGCATGTTCAAATGTTCAATGTTCAATGTTCAAGGCTCAAGGCTCAAGGCTCGATCCAAGTTCCTGCACTTTTTGTATATATACTAGAAACTAGAAAGCGTGCAGTTTGGCTTGTGGATTGTGGATTGTGTTTGTTGCTTATTTAATATCCACTGACTGAATATTTAATATACTGTTGACTGTTGACTGTTGACTGTTGCAAGGGACTTTTCTTCTCCGGAATCCGGAATTGAGAATTCTGAAAACCAAACCAAAATAAATGGAAAAATCATCAAAATTAATACATGAAATACATAAGACATAAAATATACAATGTAAACTTTTTTCACTGCTCAATGCTCAATTTTTGATTCCGTCACATTGCATCACATCACTCAGACGTAGGAAAAATTAATGAAAAAACTTTTCTTATTTAAATTCAATAAATTTTGACAAACTTTTCTCATTCCGGCTCAGCACAACAGAGCGTTGAGCGTTGGGCGTTGAGGGGTTAAAAATAATTACAATTCCATTGCAAAATTTTTCAACTCGTGTTCATTTCGACACACACAATACGTGCAGTCTGATCCCTGATCCGGTTCTGGTTCCAGTGATTTGATTTTGATTTGATTTATTTGAATTTCCGGGAGGTTGTTGTTTCTTTAATATTATCTCTGATTTCTGATTTCTCATCTCATTTGATATTCAATGTTTGTTGTTCAATCTTCAATATCTTATGAATTATGAATTTAATCCATCAACAATCAACAGTGAACCAGGCCCAAAAGTATTTAATATGAAAAAAAGTCCCAATTTTTCTTGAACTTCCATCATCACTTTTTTTGTTTTCTTCTTTTTTATTCTTCTTCTTGGGTTTCGACTTCTTCTTCTCGTAAATACCGCAGCATAATAGTCAGCAAAATAGTGATTCTTTTTCTCTAGTCTAGGAAAATACAAAAATACAATGTGACACGGAACTAACTTTGGTTTGAGATTTGAGATAACTGTGCCTTTGAGTTTGCTTTGTAAAAACTGAAACTAAAGGCAGAAGAGAGTTTTGAAGCACGTTTAATCCTTTTAAAGGAAAAGTCACTGTCTTTTTACTACTGCTTTCAGCACCGTCATCATCATTATCATCACCATAATCATGATGAAAATCATCAAAGTCGTTTCAAATATATTCATGTCAGATAATTTTTGACGAGGTTTCATCCTCGGATTAGTTTTACTGTAAAAGGGAAAGTGATATGATATTGCAGACGAGTATTAAAGAGGTATGCAAAGTTGCACAATACAGAGTATATGGATGCAAGTGTATTCTACGTGTACGCACACACGTATCAAGTGCATACATGTACTCTTGTTTGGACACGAGACACGAGACTCTAGACTCGACATAGGAGATAGGAAATTGGGAAAATGTAAAGTGAGTAAAGAGGATTTGCGAGGACAGTTTAGAATTCCGAATTTGGAAGTATGAAAATGTACCTTTGTGTAAAATATAATGGAGAATGGAGAATGGAGAAAGGACGAGGAGTTTATGACGTTTTCAATGTTATGAAGTTCTAGAAATGCAGACAGGCATTTCTCTAGAACTCTGGGCTCTAGAATCTAGAACTACCAAGTAAGTGAAGTGCATATAAAAGGATTTGGAGAATGAGAATCCAGTGCACTGCAGTGTTGAATGTGTTGAATGCGTTGAATAAAGAGGAGGATGAAGTGAGAGGCTTAAAAGTGGATTTGTCCAAACACACGGGTTCTCAGCCAATTTGTGATATACACTCACTTTCTCTTTTCTCTCTACTCTTTACCACATGGAAATTGTTGAAGGCAGTTCTCAATACTCTATGCTCGTTACTCAATACTCGATACTCAATACTCGATGCCTATATGAATTGAATAAACCGGCCAATGGCCAACGGTTACCTGCATCTTTTCGAGTTTTTTGTCCCCTAATTTTCCATTTTATAAGCAAATAAAAGCAAAATCGCTGTTAACCAAACGCTAGATAAAAACAGCCACCAGAAATTTGAAAATCACTACTTTTTCAGGACAAAACTGCTCCTGATATTTTTATACATCGTAACTTACAATTAGTTTACTTTCCTCTGCGTTAATTTTTGCTCATATATATTCCACTCTCGTGGTTACGAAATGTTGACTGTTTTGTGTTGTGTGTTGAGAAATTCAAAGTTTGTTCAACTATTTTATGCATGGAATGAGGAATGAAGTGTGCATAAAATTGAGTAGAAAATATAGCGATGGAGAAAAATGTCCTGTCATTTGCATTTTCCGTCGCTGGAAAAATAAAAGAAAAAAGGCACGCACTAGATACTAGATTCTAGGCACTAGGCACTCTTCAGTCTTCAGTTTTTAGTGTGCATTTGTTTGCCTTGTGATTTGTGTTTGTTCATCCAATTAGAAGTGTCAGACAGTGTGTAAACAAAATAATATATTGCCACACTCTCGGAGCATACTAACTGGAAATTTTTCACAAGTTTTTCAAGTGCCTGTAAAAATTTGATAGTGTCTTGTGTCTTCCATTCCATTTCCGCTTCTTTCTTCTTTCTTCTACTCCTTCCCATTCACATTTCACATTTACATTCAAATTCCCGTTAATATCCATAGCTATATCTATATCTATATCTATATCTATATCCTACTAGTATAAAAGACGAGAGTATTTTGTAGATGTATGTGTATCACCATTGAAATTAATATTTGAATTTTGAATCTAGAATCTAGAGTCTAGAGTGGCTTGAGCAAGATGCGTCTTGGCTTTATACTTGATACGCATTTATCTATCTCCGCCGTGCGTGTTTGAGACACAATTTAAATCAGTTTTTAAAGACAAACTGGATGTGTGTGTAATATATCATATAATACGTCAAACTCACAGTCTATTTGTACACGGCTCATTTCATCTCCAGAAAGGGAATCCCCAGTCCTATTTATTTTCAAAAGAATTTCTCCGAAGCATATTTCATTCGTCGAAATCCCAATCTCCATTTTTATATCCTCAGTCCTCAGTCCTCGGTAGAGTGTAAAGTGTATAGAGAAGTTTTCTGAAAGGATTCTTCGTCCTATTCAGCACTAGATAGACATACAACAAATACACATTTATTTTCACTCTACTATTTAAAAATTGAATTAACCGCTTTTATGTACAAAACCACGATAAAATAAATCCGAAATCTACAACCAGCAGTTGAGCTACGGAACTAACAATAAGGCGCATTTGTAGTTGTGTTGCAAAGCTGAGTATTGCTTCCTCGTGTCTGTATTTGGCAGGTTGCGCAAAACCTTAGACTTGGTGTCCAATACGACGCTAACCATCTATTGGCCAAATTCAAACTCGTTGGAGGCACCATCGAGCGGTCAAATTTTAAATAACGGACACGTTTTAGGCATTTGTCCAAAGTGCACTGCAGAAGTTCTGTTGAACCGATACAATTTTTATTGGCAGCTTCGCAAGGCAATACAAAATCGTCAAGAAGTTAGGCTTTTTGACTTTATTGAGATTATAAAGTTTAAAGTAAAAGAATCTGAAATTTGAAATGCATCCAAAGTTAACTCAAAGTCTGCTCAATTCAACTCCGACTCTTACAGATTTTCCACAAATTTAAATGTAATTCGTACCGTATGAACCATACAATATACGTGATACGCGTCCAGTATATTTCAAGCCCCAAACCTCTTGAGTGCTTCTTAAAATATTATACGAAGCAGAGTTAAATATTTATGTATGATGATGTGATGGATCATATCTAGAATTTAGAATTTAGAATTTAGAATTTAGAGTTTGGAATCTAGACGATCTCTGTATTACTTGAATATTATTCTGCACAACGTGGAACATGCAATGTACATTCTGATACACCATGTTGTACATTGTACGTCGCAAACTGATCTGGATGAAAAGAGGTAGAAAGAATGACGGTGATAAGACATAAGACATGATGGACTGAATAAAGAATAAAGAATAAACTATGGTTTGACGGAACGTATGGATAAGGGATAATGGATATGATACATGATTTGATGTATGAGTGAATGAATGAATGGATGATATCAGGGAATCAGAACTTGGCTTTGAATCTTGAGTCTTTAGAGACTTTCCGATTTCTCATGTGTCCCTTGAGCTCCATTCAAAAAGGCCGATATATGCACAATGCACAATTTACATTAGACACTAGACACTAGATAGTAGACAGCAGATAGTACATGTTGAGCTCTGGACACTGGACATACATATGTTTGTGGAATATCAGAATACCAAAGCGTGTGTAATGTATAAATCTACATTTTGCACTTTGCAGGGAAGCCAAATCATCATCATTAAAATGTATTCCGCGTCCATCTTTATCCATCCAAAATTCAAAATTGTATCCATCTTTCCGTCCTTCACCGTTCATTCCCTTGGAGTTCCGAGTTTGGAGTTTGGAGGTTTGAGCTTAGGCTTTCACGAACCATGTGCTACCCCTTTTATAAAAGTCGTCCAACTCTTGGAAACACGTATTCAAAGGTTATGAAAAATGTGTAATACATTCTGTACATTATGTATCTGTATACTGTAGAAAGTAAAGAGTCAGATTTTTACAGACAAAGTTTATATAAAAAGAAGGTACCAGTGAACTATATCAATCCCTTTTTTGGTTTGGATTCTATTTACCAACAAGCTTGAACGGTGAACGAAGAACACCTATGTGGTACATTGAATACAAATTAATACGCATAAGGCATAAAACATAAACAGTACACCCGCATAGTGCGTGAATTTCAGATTACAGACAAAACGGGCATACGGTGAAAGGAAAGAAGGATGACGGTGAATGTGAAATCAAAAGACAAAGTTTCCAAGTCACAACTAATGAATCTTCATAAAACAGACAAAGTCAGACAGCACCAGACATCCAGACATGAGAGACAAAACATGACGAGAAACTTTCGTCACCAAATTCTCTTGATGGTTTCACCGCTCAACACTCAACACTTACCATGTTTCCTTTGTGAATACACTGCATTGTACATTGTACATTGTGTATAAACCTAGTGCTATTTTTACATATCTGTCTACTGTTCCTTGTTCTTGTCTCTTCAAATTATAATCTTGAGATTTCAACTGTGTATTGTGTATTGTCGTATTGTAATATTCTACTGTTGTACATTTTATATTATTTTATATTTTATACCCTCATGTGAAATGTGAATGTCGCTCTTCTTCGCTTATCTGGAAAATGTTCAATGTTCATGTTTGTCAAAAGACAAGCCATATGGGACTTTCTATAAAATGACTTGATGTTTTCAACTTGTAAAGGAAACAGGAATTTAGGGAGAATCCGAATCCTAATGCGACAACTAGAAACTAGACAACCAGACAACCAGACTTTTCTAAATCCTCGACGACTATTGACTGTGCAAAGTGCAAAGTACAGAGTACACTTTCCTTTTTCTGTATCCTTTAAAGCTGATTTTGAATTGCTAGAATTTCTGCACCTGCAAAACCCGATAAGAATACTCGTTCCTTATTCCTTCCCTGCTTGAATAGTCGGCCAAAATCACATTTCACATTTCTCTCTTTAAAGAAAATCCAAATTCCAAAATCCAAAATCCCAGATCCCAAAGCTTTTTCCCATTACCATTTCAAATAAATACAAAAGGAGTGTAAGCATCCAAAATATAAGATATACAGAGAAAGCTCAAGGAAGAGGAAATCTTGGCCAAAAAAATATGGGGAAATTGACGATCGCAAATTCTTTACACGTCCTTTTCATTTGACGGTATTGCAAAATTTGAACTTTGAATGTTGTACATGTCCTTTTACAGTGAGCAGTGTACAACGTACGACGTAAAATGTACACAGTACATGAAACGAAATCACGTACCTTTTGGGAATATAGAAAATATTCCAGTTTCACCATAAAAAGACATTGAAATGAAGGGGTAGCCTTTTTTCTCTTAATGTACCGCTCTCAAAATTTGACATGCTTTCAACTTTCAACAGAAAGAATCCAGAGTATAAAGTCTAGAGTCTAGAGCATTTTTTTGAGCATTTTATGCGTATGTTTTGTAAAAATATTTTTTTATCATCTTTTTTCAGTACATTCTCCCCTTTTGAATCCTCTGTTATGTATTATGTATTATGTACATTGTATATTGAACACTGAACATTGAAAAAATCTTGTGATCATTTCTCTACTTTTTCTACTTTTTCTCATGTACTTATTTTGTATGTATGTATTTGCCTGCAATTTTTCAAGGTAGCAAAGCTCAAAGTCCTCTCAAAGTTGATCACATTTTTCGGGTTGTCCGTCCACCCGGTTTCTTTCTGCCTGTCTTGAGACTTGAGAAGAAAGGGTCGTGTTGTGATAAGCTTTGAGCCTTGAGCTTTGAGATTTGATGAAGAATTCACGAAGCACCGAGCGTGATCCAAACGAGCTTGTCACGATTTAGATTTTTAACTCTGAATTTTAAATTTGAAAGGCTTCATGTCCCATGTTCCATGTTTCATGCGTTTATATGTACTCTTATATGTTCATGGTTGAATTGGCCCATCACCCATCGCATCAAAAAGATAAGACAAGATAAGATTCCATTAGATTGTACAAACACATCCAGCATTCAACATTAACATGGAACATGGAGAAAAGAGAAAGGAACGGAACGAGGGGGAAAGCTTGCATTCATTTCCTCTCCCTCGCTTTTCTTATTCTAGCTCTGGCTCTTGCTTTTGCAGTTGCTGTTGTTTTTCTTGTATATATTTTCTATTCTCTTTGTAGCTTGTAGCCATCAAGTTTGATAAAAAATGCTGATGTTGATGCTCATATTTTCTTTCAGTTCCTTTCTCCTCTTTTCCATCTCCTTCTCATTGCCTTGCATTTAAATTAGAGGGTATGAAAGGCTGAGGCAGAGACAGAGGTTGAGGCCAAAGAGAGAGACCAAAGTGAATGTGAATGTGAATACGAACACGAATTGGGATGCAGAATGTGAAAGGGGGAAAGGCGATGAAAGGCGAAAGACGAAAGGGAAACAGGATGATGAGGAGTGAAAGAGAAAAGAGAAGAAATCACAGAGAAAGATAAGAATATTTACATTTGTTTTTTGAATGACGTCTGTGGTACGTTTTTTTTTGATGTTTTACACAGTCTTGATTTTGATTTTTTTTAACCAAATGGACTTGACAGCGTGATAATGTACAGCATAAAAAATACAACATCATCATCACATCGACTTTCCCATCTTTTACACCATCACAATTTGAAAGGAAGAAAGGCTAAAATTTTTAAATTTTCAATGCTGCTCTCTCTCTCTTGTTAACACTTTCTTAAGAATTTTCATAAGTTGTCAAGTGGTATGAAAAATAAATACTGTAAATTGAGCATGTTTTGCCCTGGAACCTTTTTCCACTTTCCGTTGAACAGAATTGAAGAGTTGAAGAGATGGGAGTGAAAGGGCAGTTTTACTTTTGTTTTATGATTTGATGTGAACGGGAACAAATTTTGACCACATTTAAGTAATAAACGGACGTTAAAAAATTCCTTGTTATGTGTATGACTCCTTATTTGTTGAGCATAGTCTAGAGTCTAGAGTCTAGAATGTAGAATGTAGAACGTAGAGTCTAAATAAAGTGCCTATAAAACAGAACAATTTCCTTTTTATTTTTATTTTTCTTGTTTCATTTTTTATGTTTTATGTTACGAGCAGTTGGCACGTAAAATGTCAATTTAAAATTGAAGATTCGCCCAGTTGAAATGATTGCTGACACTCCTCCGCCCGCTTGCTGCCTTTTCCGTCAGCCTACAACAAACACAAGGAAGAAAGTGCCATAAATGGTAAATGGTAAATGGCGAGTAGGAAAACTATGTAGACATAAAGAGGCCAAAATCCAAAATGCACAAGCGTCCATGCAGGCATAAATGTCCATGATGCAGTATAGAGTATAGAGTATCGAGTATAGAGTGCAGTCCCTTTTCATAATCAACATCTTGAAAAGTTGAAGACATGTCCAGGAAGTTTGAAAATATTAGATAACGAAAAGAATTTCCGGCTCAACTGTTCCACTGTACTCACTATTTACCATATGCCGCTGCACAATACATATTCAATAATGTGTAGCATGCCATAAAATCTCTTTCGTCTTGAGCCTTGCGTCTATTTGAAAATTGCGTAGCATGTGCAGAAATTTTGAAATTCTCTTCCGGCTTTCTCCTTCTAGTCTGTGATTATGATAACTTTCCAATAATTCCATTATTATTAACATCATCATCATCATCAGTCAAGAAGCAGAGTCTGGAGTCTGGAGTCTAGAAATAGAATGAAAACTAGACTCGGAACTTTCTCCATCTTTCTCCAAAGAATAATATGAGGAAAATTCTTGTGCTCATCTATAATTTTCTCCAAACTTTTATAACTCGACTACAGCCATCACAGCAGCACAGAATAAAATGTACAATGGACGACGTGAATCATTTTCACATCTACATTATTTCCACTAGTTCCATGGACGAATGTCGAATGTCGATGGAGCAACAAAGCAACAAGATGAGGCAGACGGATTTTTGATGTAAAATTTACATGAAAAAGCCCTGGATTTCTCCGTCTGTAAAAGAGTAAAATGGCCAGATTTACAGTTTACAGTATTTTCATGTACAAAATGTAAAATATAAAATATAAAATACAAAATACAACATGGAACTACAAAATATGCCCGAGCTCAAAATGTACAAACTACAAACTTTCTTTTCACTAAGCTTCAATTTTTGACTTTTCACATTTTTGATGAGATGAAAAGGCAGTTTGTGGAATACAAAGTGGAAACAGGAGGAAAACATCAATAGAACAGACCAAGAACAAGAAGAACAAGAACAAGATGTTCAAAATACTGATGGAACAGGATATGATAGAAGAAGAGGACGAGGAGCTAAAATGAAGAATACAGGAAAATTCTAATCTAGTTTGATGTGATAGGGGTAATCCATCAAAACCCGTCCGCTTGACTTCTTGTTCTTTTCCCGTCTTGCTTCTTCTATGTACACAGGAGATACATATCTACAACGTACAACGTGCACTTTATCATCCAGTTTTCTCCTTGTTCTTTCTCTGCTTTCACTTCTACTCGCTAAAAGCATAAAAGTTAAGTCTAATGCTATTTATTATTCATTTGCTCCATCACGTTTCCCCAGTTCCCAGTGTAATCTTTTTAAAAGGAGAAGAACTCCTTTTCTCCTCCTTCTTCTCATAAGTGTAAAATGGGAATCTAGAATACATAATGCCCTGTTCTGTGCTCTATTTTCTATGTTCTTTGCTATATGCTCTATGTTCTATGCTCTATGCTTTCCGTGCATATGGTAAAAAGCACATGTACAATGTGCATGATAAATGACATGAGCACTGAACAGATATGTACGCATGATGTATAGTGTATACGCCACGTATACGTCATGGATGGTGAAGAGAATGGAAACTTTTTTTATGAGTTTGACGAAGTAAAAAAAAGTTTGACAGCCCTGTTAAAGTAAAAATTACGTGAGATTATAAGACCCTTGAGTTTGCTGTTTGACTTTCTACTTTCTACCTCCTACTTCCTATGTCCAATGGATTTGTGTATACTTTACAGTGTACGGTGTACATAATGCAAAACGTAGAGAGGAGACTAGACACTAGACACTAGGCACGAGACGAGTAGCTGTAAAGAAAAGTATAATAAAACCTGTGGAATTTTACTGCCTGGAAATGGTCAGTTAACTAGACAAAACTACTGCAGAAGGGTCGAGGGTACTTTCACTCGCTCCTTCTTCACTTTACGGTTACGACCAACGTGCAAAGAGTGAAGAGTTTTGAGCATGAAGCATCGAGTACCTTGGGGATTCCATGATATTCCGTTTTCCTTTTTCTTCTTCAACCACGACTATACTCTATGCTCTATGCTCTATGCTCTAGACTCAATGTCCATTTTATCACCATGTCTTTTGCTTCCTATGTGCTCTGTATTTTGAGCCTCGTATCTCTAGTTGATATATGTATAATGTATATATAGAATGTGGACATCTGTCTGAGAACTAAGAAGGAAAGAGATCGTGGTCAAATGACGAATTGTAAATGACAAAATGTACGGAAAGTTCCCCGGTTCGTCTTCTTTTCCTCCTTTTCCCTTGGTAGTGTCTGAAGTCTAGAATCTAGAATCTAGAATCTATAGTCTGGAGTGAAGCATGTATTGAGTGTTGACGTCTCAATATTTAATCTCGTTTAGGTCATGAAAACACTGCAGAGTACAAAGTACAAAGTGCGGAGCTTCTGTCCTTGTGGCAGCAACCATATACAATATACATAGAATATCTGTCTTGTTTTTGTTTTATTTCATGAGGATCATGTGGATTTTTCCCACCCTCAAAGCTCAAAAACATGGGGCATTGATTGGATTGGATATTGGATGCCCCTTGGATCTCAGAGCCAGAGCCATTTACAGTTGTCACTACTTGATACTTTACTACTTCAATGTTCTTTGTACATCCTAGATCCTAGATCGTAGATCGTACATCGTACAAAATGACCAACAGAGTACCGAGTTTTACGGCATTTTTATGCTTGTCTCGAGTCTGGAGTCTTGAAATGAAAATGGAAAAATGTGTCTTCCCACTCCAATTCTCTTTGAGAATATTGAAAAAGATGGGAAGATGGGAAAATGGGAAAGTCGTGTAATTTCTGTGGTCTGTGGCTGGGAAGTATTACTAGCGGAAAAGAACAGAGGATGCGGATCGATGAACAGAATAATTATTGACATTTTTAATTTAAAAGTGGAAAATTAAAACGAGTTTTACATAATTTTTCCTGTTGATCTTTTTTGGTGTTATTTTGTCTGGTATCTGCGGTCTGGTATGTAATTTTTCATGTTAAAAGTTCAAGTGATTCCTACCAGTATTTTCAAGATACTTGTATTTTTTGAATTTTGCTCATAACTGATGATTGATGATTTTCATGAAACTTGTTCAAATTATTGATCCTTCTATTTCTCATCTTTCTTCATTTTGAATTTTGAATTTTCAATGAAGGAAAGTTTTCAGACATACTCAATACTTATAGAAAATTTGATGCCATTCAACTTTAAAAAGGGAAAAAGTATAAGTGATTTTTTCTTCAAATGCTAATAGAAATTTCAAAGTTCTAGAATCTAGAAGCTGGTTCTTGGAACTGTTAAAAAGATGAAGAGTTCCATAGTTGAAGGATTTCATATTTCATATTTCATTTTTCAATTTTGGTATTTCAAAAGTAAATCTCAATGGGAAATTCCTCGAGTTTCCAATAAATGAAAAGAGTAAGAGTCAATAGAGAAAAAGTATTTTTACTGTAGGAACTTGTCAAAGATGTGCAACCTTAGGAGCAGAAAGTAGGAAGTACAAGGAGGAATTTCCTTGAACTTGAACAAATGTACAATGTATAGAATACAGAATATAAAAGTAACTTGACTACACACGGTATATGCATTGTGTGCATATTGTGTGCATATGGGATAAAATGACGACTAAAAGTTTACTCCAGACTCCGGACTCCATATTCAACTCTGTTTAGAGAGAAAAGGTCTATCTTTCCATTCTATTATTATCCATCTGTTTAGATGAAGACTGTCCGTCTACTGCCTAGTGTCTACTGCTATGCTTTTCATACTGTTCATAAGTTTCACAATGCTCAATGCTCAATGTAGTATGTATCACATGCTCCAGAGTCCAGAGTAGATGAGCCTCCGTCTCCATCATTTTGAACAGTAAAGAGTGGATACGTAGTACATAAAGTAGAATAATTGGACAGTTTGACTGGTTGAAAGGTCTAGAGTATAGAGTTGTAGAGTTGAAGTTGGACTTGGACATGGAAATAGAAACAGACAGACGTGGACATGAAGAGAACTGCATGACAGCCACAAGGATGACTGACAACTGTTCATGTTCTCTTTGACAGCTTTCTTAATGCCTCACATCTATTTTGTCTAGAATCTAGATCGTAGTATCTAGTGTCTAGTGTCTAACTCACTCACTTTATCCGCTCTTCCAGCCAGTCTATAACAGTCCAGTTCATCGTCATTCTCGATTATCCCAACTCCTAAAACTATCCTCAGTATTCTGAATTCTTTCAAAATATTCAATGCGCAGACTATCGTCCTTCATCTTTCCTCAGCATTTCAGCACTCTGCAGCTGAAACTAACCTTTTCTCTGTATTCTGTATTACACATTGAACACGGATCCATGACATGAAAACAATTCCGCATTCCTCCCATCTTCAACTAACCTATTGTAACTTGTATCAATTGTATCAAGTAATAAATCTATTTGTTGTGCATATCCCTTTGCCTTAAAAAATCATGGATGTAGGAAAATCCTGTGAGATCAAATGTATCGGGGATCTCCAACGAACTGCATTATCTTACCTTGAATATGAGTACAATGTACAATTTACAATGGACAATA
The DNA here is from genome assembly GCA_034698265.1 of Sminthurinus aureus. Lineage (NCBI taxonomy): Eukaryota > Metazoa > Arthropoda > Collembola > Symphypleona > Katiannidae > Sminthurinus > Sminthurinus aureus. The sequence goes on along the minus strand of JAQGBH010005242.1, from coordinate 1,133 downwards.
AACATCTACTCGTGTGTTACGCACTTTGAATCCAGTCCACAGTCTAGAGTCTAGAGTCTAGAGTCTAAAGTCTAGAACCTAGAGCAATACGATTTTATCTGTTTTGGAGAAAGTACAACAAAACTGATATACCCAAGGAATTGGTGGAGAAAGTTCATGAAAATGGTGACTGGCTTCTGCCCATCAATGAATCACAAAAACGAAAAGAAAATCTCTTTTTGTTGAATAGACTAGAATCTGGAATCTGGAATCTGGAATCGAGAATGGTACTAGAAGTTCTACGGCGTACACAAAACAACTATTTACAATATACGGTACGACTACACAAAAGTATGTGCATTGTGCATGTAGCTCCATTCAAATTCAAAAGCAAGATAAGATTCTAATGTAAACGCAAGTGTATCTTTTAAAATAGATGAGAATAGATGACAATGGAGAGTTTAGTTTGGTTCATTCTGTAGTATTGGAGTAGGTAGGGACACAAATACAAATACAAATAATTCGAATACATGCATACAGCAGACAGTGGAAAACTGGCATGAAGCCGTCTCATTTCATTTATTTTCAAATCCCTATCTCAAATCCCCATGAATACATAGAAAACAGAAAATAGAAAGTAGAAATTGTCAATGACATTGCCCATCGCCATCCTCATCGTCGTCATGATATGCAATCCCGTGCTTTTTTGGTTTGCGTACTCCAGTCAACGATATTTAAATTTAAGTGCATGCACATTATACATAGTTACATTTTGCATTCTGTATTATTTTGTATCCTCGTCGAAAATTCAAACTCCAAACACATGCAACACGATGGAATATGTATACATCAGTAGCTGCACTTGTTAAGAGATACATCTATTGCAAAGCTTGAGAATGGAATCAAACAGCGATACAAAACACAATTCGCATGGACTTTGGATCTTGTACCATTTCCTCACAAATAGTCATGCACAACAACAGCAACAACAACTTGAAGGGGAAAAAACTATCAATATGTTTTCAATTGTCAAGGTTTAAGGACATGGGGTAATTGTCAAAGGGATATTTTGTAAACAGTGTCATCTTGCAGGGCTCACAACTCCCAAACTGCTGCACCGATCTTCATGATCGACATGTCAAATGAAAGGTGGG
>JAQGBH010005241.1:0-14732 GCA_034698265.1 Sminthurinus aureus | reverse complement strand
GCAATTAAATCCCAAATCTTTTTGAAATTTTTGGCGAACTCACAAACGCTTGGCGAACTCCTATGCAAAGACGGTATGCACATGTCAATTTCATGAATATTTACGAGTCTCACGTCTATTAATACGACAATCAATTTTATTATTGATTACTGATTACTGATCGTCTTTGCGTGTAAGATGAAAGTACTGTGAAAGTGTGAATGAAATACACATAAGTAGTAAAAGTACCTAATGTATATTTACAATTTACACACACCACAAATTACAACTTCCTTCTCCAATTGATAAATTGAGGATTGGCTATAGACTGTGAAGACGTTCTAGCGATTTCTAAAACAATAAATGATGTGTATGTATAATGTATATTATCTTTGGTGATAGATAAATTTATCTTTTAGCATAATTTCAATGCCAATGAGTAAAGTACGTGAGGAGAAACGATAATCGAAAAATAATGTAGTCGTAATTATTGAATGAGGATGTTTTATATTTTATCTTGTCGATGCTAGATACTAGATACTAGACACTAGGTATTCGATACATGTGATATTTTCGATATTCTCCCTTGAAACTATATAATATTCTGTACTATGATATTCTACATGCGTACTACATACTACATACAGTCATTTCTCTGTCAAATGAGATTTCTTTATAGTTATTTGAAAGACCTAATTATTGGTTTCTCCTTAAATGTTCCATGTTACACGTTATATAGATACACACATGAAGAACTGAGAATCCGAGAATCCGATAAAAACCGCATAAATAGGTCATAAACCTAAAATGTAATTGCATTGTGAATTATGATGATCAAAAATAAAATATACACAAGGTAGAAATTTATCCATTTTCTACGTTATAAAGCTGTAACACTTTGTGTTATATCCTTTGAAGCTTGAAGACGTTTCGGTTAAAATAAAAAATCCGTATTCCTTAAAACTGATCACTGCTGACAATGGCCAATTGACATTTATGATTTAGGAATTCCATTAGATATGAGACGAATTGAAGGAAATACACACTGTATAATTAATTTCATTAGGATTACTGATTTATAAATACACAATACACGCACACTGCATTTTGAACGCAGATTGTAAATGGAAACTCTTTCATTTTCCCTCACCATAACAAATAACAAACAACAAAAATATAACAAGTTATTCGCTACTCTCTATGAATACACTTTAGACTTGAGACACTGATTTGATATGATATGAAATGGATTATGAATATAAAGAGTATAGAGTTAAATTTGAGACGTTTGAGTGGGAAGGTTTTTCTTGCTTTTCTCTATCCACATTTTGGTACACACAAGACACAAGACACAACACAGGAAAATCGAACACTACCACTTGCAAATCCAGCTACAGTCTACACTCAGCACTCGACACTCTACACTACAACTAAATTGTGACTGTTGTATTTTGCATTGTTGTTTTTTGGTAGACACTCTACATTCTACATTCTACATAGACAAGGCGAGTAAAGACAAGTCCTGGATTACGCCAATAGCTTTAGCTCTATGTGTGTGGATGTGGATGTCTAATGTAATGTAATGTGTACCACTAACTAACTAACTATAGGCTGACAATGAGGAGTGATAGGAAACAATACGGTAAATTCTTGCCATATACGCGTATTTAGTATTTGGTGTGTATACATAAATGCATATAAACTAAACACATAGCTATCTGCACTACACATTATTCATTACACATTTATGCGCATAACGATTGTTAGTTCGTGCTCAATATACGACAGATATAATATATAATATATGGATGTATGTTTTACATTATACATTTATGAATATCCCAGGACGCTGTGAAAATGTATAGAGTATATAGTACAGAATACATACGACATGCTACACAGATATAGACAGAAAAAAATCATGCATGTTTGAAGAATGAAGAATGAATGAAGATGTGGAAGTTGGAAGTGCTAATACTTAAGTCAGTCAACGAAAAGTTGTATAGTCATTCTATGTACAATGTACAGTTTACAGTGTAAAAAACGTGTTGAGTGTTTAGTTGTATTTGTACATGTATGTATTATGCACTGTACATTGACTTAAAAGTCTAAGTATCATTTCTAGGTTCTAGGTTTCAATGGTACATAAATATGAAATACATGTAAAGACGCACACGTCAAGATTCAAGATGTACTAGTAACTAGTAAATAGTAAACTGCAATGAAGTGCAGCATGTCGTATTCATATGTACGGTGTACAGACATAAGACACAACAATATACGTAATTATTATTAACAATATTATTTACAATTTAGTGTATCAATATGGTTCATAACATTATTAAGTAGGTAAAAGGTAAATACATGTGGGCACATGACGAGTACCGAGGAAAAACCTGTCTTAAGTAGTAGTTAGTGGTTAGTAGTATTTATTAACTTTATTGCAACTCTTTTCCCCCCAGGGTGTTTTTTGTTTTGAGCTTTGTGTTTTTGCTTTTCTTTCATCCACAATCTACCATTTGCGCGTGTATTATTCCTATTCCTATTCGTACTAGGATTTCCGACCCATCATCTTCAATAGCTTAGACATTTGCCTTGTTATTGAAAATTGAATCATGTATAGTGTACATTGTACATGGTACATTGTTGTGTCTTGTCTTGTCTTGTGCTCTAAGTTGTAACTTGTAAATTATGTGTATTGAGTATTCTTCGTGGTCTGTAACAAATAGAGTTAAAAATTGAAGTGTTTATCATTCATGTGGGTTTACGGTGTACTCTTTTTAAAGCGCTGTTTATTTATTAGATATTTACTACATGTTTGATATTTTTTGTCTGTCAGTATTCAGCAGTCACAGTAGTGCTTATTATTGCTACCGCTCCGTCTGCTTCTTCGTCGTCTCCTTGTTATTGCCTTTAAGTGTGACATGAGAAGTTAATGAAGCGTGTGATTTTATATTGTAGCTTGTAGATTCTAGATTGTGGTAGATATAGATCAACGAGGTACAAATTATTTATTTTATTATTACTCTTGTCCATTACTCTTGTTCCATTAAAAATTGATAGCATTCTAAATCCTAATTATCTAAAACTTTTCTTCGTGTTTTGTGTCATTCAAAAAATGTTTGAAAATACACAAATATGCGGATGGATGACATTCGATTCCCGACGCTCGATGCGTATCATAATAGAAAATAGAAAACAAAGTACAATTCCTAGTGTTTGTTGTATATATATTTGGGATTGTGCATTGGGAAATTGGAATCTTCAGTTTCCTCCACAGCTCTTCATTCGTCATTCCTCAGTTTATTTTATTTGATTAACAATAACTCTTTTAAACAGTTCAAAAGGCAACAGTACTCATTGTTTTGTTTGGTTTTGTTTTGTTTTGTTTGGTTGAGTAACATTGACATTGAAAATTGAAATACATTCCAAAGATAAAGCATCAACTTACTATTTACAGTATGTATGTAAAATAATGTGCTAACATGTGACATTTGTAACATTAAGTAATTTGAGACTATAATATTTACGTCTTATTTATTTGAGTGTAGTACCTAAGTCTACATTCTACAGTGTACAATCTACATGCTACATGGCACGTAATATGGAGGACATGAAGCGCATTCTATTGGATGTTGTACAGGACCTTAATACTGATTAGTTTTGTATTTTGTAGTTATGTAAATAAAATAGTCAAATAATGAAAACTCAAGTATTTGTATTTTATATTTGAAATCAAAATCAACACAAAATACAATATGTGGCATTTGGCATTCATTCACATTTAACTTTTAACTAGGAACTAGGCTTTTGTGCGTTCTATGTTCTATATTTCATGCATACCTACTCATCTAATATTGTATAGACATTATTATGATTTACTCTCATATTTCCTAATATTTACAACGGACAATGTTCAATGTACAATGCCTGTGTACTGTGTACTTGCATGCTACGCTTAAACACTGAAAACTGAATACCGCAAGCCTTTTGCACGCACATAGACATAAATACAACAAGCATGCACAATGCACATTTCACATACATATATGGACAAAAAATACATGCATACGCAAATTACAAGAAGAGAATTGGAAAGTGAAAGATGTACAACATAAGATATTATCTAGTTAATAGTTGATAGTTCAGCAGTTCGTTGACTTGTCACTATTGCCTTAACTTTATTTCCAACTTCAAACTTCCAATCTTTTCGCTTATTCATAAATGTATATACATGTATTTTTAGGTTTTAGATTTTACTCTTAACAGACTTGTGATGATGATTAATAAAATGAGTCGCTATAAATATTTATGGAATTTCATTTGCAAAACTAGAGGAACCAGAGGAACAACACCTTCAGCCTTTATAATTCACTAACTACTGACAATGAGTACAAACCATACATGTATTTTTTTCTGTTTTACATGTGTAAATAGATGAATGTTTAAAATCAAAATTAAATCCTTTCATCCTGTTAAATATCGCAGCTTGGAGCTTAGTGTTTGAAGTTTTGAGTAATTAGATGTGCATTGTGCATCAATCTTTCCAGTTGAAATACTTTTTGCTGACTTACTTTTTGTACTTTAACGGGGAAAATGTTTTTTTATGCTGAATCTGTTTACAACGTACAAAGTACACTTTATATTTTTGTTCTTCCTTACACGCTTCATGCTTCCTGCTATTATCTGTATTATCATTGCACATTTTGCTACAATTAAATATGATGAAGGCATAAAGGCTTTGAGAATCCGTTTTATGCTAAAAATTATATTATTTTTAACTAGACACACAACCTGCAACTTGCAACCTGCTCAAAGTTTGCACGCCTAACCGGCATTTTAAATTTTAAATCAGTACTTTTCTAAAATTTTGGTTCATGATGAATGATGATTCAATTTTAGAAGTTAGAATTTTCCAAAATCTATGTAAATTTTAAAGATTTATGCTTGTCATAATTCATAATAAATGTAAAGTTGGTTGTATTGTGTATTGTGTCGCCTGTAACCTATTTAACTTCATTTTTTACACTTTGGTAGTTGTTTAGTCAATTTATTTGTTCAAGTGTTCAACTAAAATCTAGAATTTAGAATCCAAATACACCTGTAACTCGTGGAATATGGAATATGGCATACAAAATTCATGTGACATGTCCAGAAAATACTGATAAATTATTCCAGATTTCAGGGTAAATCAAGTGTTATAAAAACCTTGAAAAATGAACCTGTTCCCTTTTGAAGATATTTGAGAATCAGGTGAAAAACACAAGTGTATTTTTCTTGTCGGGTAAAATGAGATTGAATTTTCATTGAAGTTTCGTTTGGCATTTGGGTTATTTAATTCATTGCAACAGCTGAAATACTATAGCTTTGGTAGCACTATAATAATATAGTACATGTATTCAGTATTGGGTATTCAGTATTGAGGTTGAAGGCCGGGCTTTCAATAGATAATAAAAGTAACAACAATGATTTTTAAATGTCGTACACTAAATGTTACTCCTATGGATTGTATATTGTATTATGTCTTCCATCAATTATAAAGTGTGACATACGTTTCAAGGTTACACTTTTCAAAACAATTTCTAGCTTATGTCACAAATCACTATTCACTATTATTCATCATTCACATTCGGGTTTACAATTTAAATTCAAAATATCAAAAAGGTATTCTGTATTCTTATTTCTGTATTGTATCAAATTTAACATAATATTGAGTAACTTTTGTACATTCAATATTATTTAATACGTATTACGTATTCAATAACATAAAAAGGCCAACGCATACTTTTCATTCTTCGTTCTGTTGTAAATTAGTTGAGACTTGAGACTAAAAATATTACCTATAGGTACATTTAAAATGTAAACACAAAATGCGCTGAAAAGTACTTTTCAAAATTTAAATAAATATTTAAAATCTTGTTGGGGCGGAGGTTCTCGTCTAATTTGTCTGACGTAAATATTAAATTGTAAATAGTAAACAGTCACCAAGAATGTCAAATGTCAAACGGTTGTCTGTTTCAAGATTTGAGTAAAGCATTTCACGGGCTAGGATAAAATAATTTTACAATGTCATGTAATATGTAACAAGATTATGCACCTGAAACCTGGAGTCTCGCAGTTCCTTTTCTAATTTCTATTTTCTACTTTCTACGTTTTAGGCACTAGAAACTAGAGGTTAGAGGTTGGGTTAAAGCGTGAAATTACGGACTATACGGATTAATGAGTGAATAAGAAACTTACATGTTCTCCTAATTCTGCCACGTACTCGCGAAGAGCGGTGGATGGATTAAATCCCCCGTTCCCATTGACATTTTGTGATTTTCCATTTTGACGGATACTTAGATGAAGATCCTCCTCTTCATCATCCTCATCCCATGTTTGTAGTAATTTGTAATCAACGGACTGAGATGATGCGGACATTTAAACCCGGCTGCGAGCTTATTAAATTAAAAAGATGAGGGAAGAGGAGACAACCTTTCCAATTTAATTATAGTCAAGTCTCAAGATCATTAATATAATTTTTACATCAATGACTTCACCGGTCGCCGGTTCCAGTCACCGGTGTCAACCGATTTATCAAGTAGCGAGTAGATTTTTTACAGGATAATTTGCGATTTATAATGTCATCTCTTCTTATTGTGTATTATATTATATTATGCACAAAATACACAACTGAAGCCAAAGTACCAAAATATCACAAGTTCAACATTCAAGATTGATATCCCAGTTCAAAAAGGAGATACGCACATTTTTGTTCAATCCTCAATTCTCAATTCTCAATATTCAAGGCTCAATACACACTGCAAATACTTGTGTCTTGTGCAGGGGAAAGAAGGATCTTTTTGTCGTTTTTACTCAAGTCTCAAGTCATCGTGTCATTCCTCGGTAAACAGTAGACAGTAGTAATGAAGCACAATGAATCTGTATCCAGTATCGCGTATCCAGTCTCTAGCTTCTCTGCGTATAGTGTATCATGTATCTATAGTCTAAGACTTCAGAGCTCAGAACAGGGGAGTGAATGAGAAGAAGACTTTATAAAAATAGTTCACATTCCTGTCACAGCGGAAAACATGTTTTGTTTTGTTTGTTTGTTTGGTTTTGGGTTTGACAGTAAAGACGATCCACGGTGGCATTGAACACTGCACACTGAATAGAAAAAATAAATATCTTTGTAGAAAAAGCACAAGGTAGAATATTTTTTGTAGTAGAAAAAGACGAACACAGCAGGTGTAATACTGTAGGGAAAAGGATCACTCCATCAGAAAACATCCACTATCCACTAAAATCTATACACTCGACAATCTACACTGTACAGTGTACACACGATGGCAAATAACAAATACGCACTTTACACAAAGTGATCAAACGGAGAAGCAAAACAGTAGGATGATGATGATAAAAAAGACACAACACAAAACAAAATAACTCTACACTGTCTTTTGCTCTGTTTTCTTGGCTTGAATCTAGAGTCTAGAGTCTTGAGTCTAGAATTCCTGAAGAGTGAACAGAGCAGATGAAGAAAACTATTGAGAATTGAGATGAAGATGCAGACGACAACAACGACGACAACGGCGAGGACACTTTTGAGGACCGTAGAAGAAATAAAGAATAAGAATGTCGGTGAAGCATGGAGATTTGCAACCAAAACCAAAGGATTAAATAATCACCATCGTTTAACTGAGAATCACAATCTGAGTTCTGAGTTCCTTCTTGCAATCCAATCCTGCTGGAAATGAAGGCAGTTGTCTTAGGTTTCTCAATCTTCTCTCTGTGTCTCAGTCTCTGTACTCTGTGCAATATGTGTGTGTTGAGTGTTGAGTATAGAGTATAGAGTACAGAGTTTAGTTCACAGAGTAGAGAGTGCAGATGAAGATATTTTTCACGCGCTCACGAGTTTCATCTCTAGTCTCTCTAGTCTCTAGTCTTTATAATCTTGCTTCCTCTATACTCTATTTGGTCAGAAATCAGTGAGACTCAGATGTAGAAAATGAGACCGTGTACAATTGTACAATATGATATATTTCTGTTTTCTGTAAGATACACCTCAAACACACACATGTAGTGTGTAATTAAACCACCGAGTGCAAGATACGTCTTTAAAGGTAAGATTTAATTGTGAGGAGCTCTACACTTTAAACTCTACACTCCACACTCTACAGTTTTAAAATAAGATGAAGTTGAAGATGAAGAGGACGACCAAAGACGAGTAAAACCAACATGCAGAGGAAACACACGTGTAGAAAAATAGTGGACGTAGTCAGCCAGAGGCAAATATGAACAATATATGTAGACAGATAGATAGATAGACTCACAGAACACAGAGCAGTATTATATTATATTATATTATATATTACGTATTACGCTGATTTACTGAGTATGGAGTAAGGAGTACTGACTGAGCATTGCACTGCACTCACTGAATGCTGACTGTGTACCAAAAACCAAAAGGATTCACTATTTGCTATTTGCTTCCATCCATCCATCCATCCATCCATCTAGCTATCCATCCATGTATGAGTGTAAAAGTGACTGAAAAATTTAATATTCTATATCTAACTGTCTTCCTCATGTACATTGTGCATTAAGAGTGAGGAAGTATGGGGCATGGGGTACACAGTACACACTTTCTGTTTCCATATGCTGAGTGCTGAATGAGTTGTAAAGTTGAGAGTGGAGAGTCGAGAACAATGGAGCAACAATCACAAAATATTATTGCAAAAACAGTAAACACTAGGGCCTACAGCCTACAAGTGAAGAGCTGAAAAACATTATGTGAAGAATGGAGATTTTAAATTCTAGTGTCCAATGCCCTGGCTTCCCTGAATATTTGTACTTTAAACGGACTGTTTTTATATGTGCTATAATACTTTAAAAAGTAAGAAAGGAGTATTACGCTTACACAAGTAACTAGTAAATAAGTAAGAGGATATGCAACATGCAATACACAATATGTAATAGAACTCTTCCTTAGATTTTTGTGTATTGTGTATTATGCACACTCGACAAGTAGAATGTAGCATGTAGAATTGGACGTCATATCCACGGTCATACTACATACTACGTTGTGTATTATGTATTATGTATAAGACTATGACGCTGTTTTACACTATATAGTCTATACATATAGCTATTTATTTCATATAAACACATTTTACATGCATTCACTTTATACTTGTTATAGTGCATATTTAGTTGGAAGTTGGAAGTGAAAGTAAACTTTTTGTCTCAATTAAAATCGTCTTGGCCTTTGTAGTTTCACTTTCAACAGCCATGGGTAATGGGTATAGAGTATAGAGTACAGAGTCTACAGCACAGAGTATAGAATATAGATTGAACATGGTGAATGGTGGATTACAAAGGCACATGCAGAGAGTGAAGGAAAGAGTGAGATTGTATGTTACATTACCTTCCCTTCAGTCTTCAATACACAATACACCACAGACCACATAGAACTACCTAGATTTGACAAGTATCTTGTCAAACAATAACATAGACAACGTGTACAGCGTACAACAATGCAGAATGCAGAGCTTGCATGATTGTACTTTGCACAATATCGACAGAGTATAATATATTATGCATGCACGTTCTGTCAATTGTCAATTGTCAGTGGTCAATACTCAATACATTTACTTATTTCTAAGTAAACACTTTGCAAGTTGTAACTTCCTTGTGGTCATCGTATATCGCAAAAACTAAAGGACGTAAATAGCCATAGACATGAAGATTCCATTTCTTAGAGATAAAATTAAACTAAACTTGTTCAGAAACAAGTCACATATTAAAAATATAATACAAAACTTGAATAATCCTGTATGTACTATGTACTATTTTGTGTACTGTGCAAAGTGCAAAGTGGAAACAAACTTTGGTATTATTTTTTAATTTTTTATGTATATTTACATACTGTAATTCTTAGACATTTAAGTCTGGAATTTTTAGCCTTAAATGAAAATTTCAAGGGCAAAAAGTTTAGTTTGCTTTTGCCTAGCTGGCAGTCTTGGTGCTTGATAACTTCTGTTACTTTTGGTACATGAACATTAAACATTGAGTATTGAGCATTGAGCATTGAGATTTAATTAAAAATTAAAAATGAAGAAAACCCAAGACTGCAGCATGCTCAGAAAATTTAATGAATCATTAATGATGAGGAAGTTTGAAGCTCTTAAAGAAATACTGAAAACTGGAATCCTAATCTCGTGCTTTCTGATGATAAAGAATATATAGAGAGAGTCATTAAATGTTTATGTACGCTTGGCGCTTGACGTTTGACTTTTGGAGAGCGAGCTTAATTGAATTATACCAAAGATATACCATATTATGTACTAAAGAGATAATTACTTAAGGAGACAGAACTTTTATCTGCTATCTGGTATCTGGTATTTTCTGTTTGCATAAGTATGTTTAAAGCTGGTTTAATACTTCGTGATACATGATACATGCAAAGTATCTACAAAACGCAAGTTAAATATTAAATACAAGTTGAATACTGAAATCGATTGTTCAAAATTCAAAATCAAATGTCTGTAAATTGTAAATTATAAGTAAATTTGAACCCCAGGTTAATGGCTAATCTCCAATTGCCAAGCAGTGTATGAAATATGGAATAGGAAATGAACTGTGAATTAATTTGAGCGCTTCAATTTCCTGTCCAGACTGAAACTACAGACTCAAGACTCAAGACTGCTTTGATTAGCTATTTTACAGCCATGTAAAAGTTATGAATTAGTCTAAATTCCAATTCCAAATCCAAAGCAATATAAAATATAAAATACTTTTGCTCTACTCTACATTCTATATTTTATATGTACTCGGCACATCTTAACCACTGAGGTGGATGTGGTCAGTGGTCACTTGCGGTCAACATCCAGTCTCCTATTGTACGTTGTACTTAAATCTTAAATGTACTGAATATGGATTGTGTAATCAAAAACTCGGAATTTTATGCCTTGCTCATTTCTCATTGCTCAGGTTTAAAGTTTGGAGCTACTGAAAGGAAACACTGGACAATTTCAATTTTAGCAACATAAGAAAAACACCTACACTTTCCTCCAACAATAAAAGTGGGGATATGAGGAACTTTCCTCTGTTCTGGATTCTGGACCCTGAAGGCCAATGTATAACTAGTCACATAGTTTTAGTCAGGGTTAACCTTGAAAACTTTACAGACAGATAATAAAGAGAAGAAGGGAAAGGGGAAAAAGATCCAAAGATCGGTATCGCGTTCTTTATTTCTGTTTGTCTGGTGTCTTTAATTAGCTCAACTATTTAAGTAGAAAATCCTTATTATTTGATTTAAAGACTTGGAAAATTATCACTTGCGCTGGATTTTTACGGTATTTCTTATTCCTCATTTCTCTAGTTTCTAGTTTCTAGTGTTGATTGTCGATTCTCGATTGAATTTGAAACTGTATGTTGCATGTTGCATGTTTTATTTACGATGCACAATGTACAGCGTAAATGCATACTAAATGTATAGCGTAACAAGGCATAAAATTTGTAGTTTATTTTTTATTGTCGTTACTAAAGAGAAATTTATTACTACTAGATACAGCTCACATATTATGCGGCATAAAATTGTTGCAAAGGTAAGACGTGAGAACTGGTATGTTGAAGCTTGAAGATAGGAGACAGTCGAGAGTTGAGCTTCTCCTTCAAATCGCTCAATGTTCCATGTTCCAGGTTCCAGTTTACATGGATGTCGCTTTGAAGAATCAACTTACTTCGTCTGTAGTCTGTAGTAAGTCCAATTAATGTCACAAATGTTTTCATCACTCCAACTTGAAAATCAAAATTCAAAAACGAGAAACGAGGCAATGTTTTAAATTGTAAATCTCCTTGTCTCATTAAACTTTTGTATCCTCCTTATTATCACATGTAAGTAGATAATATAAAGTTATACGCATTACGCATCTTCTACTATCTACTATATGTACATAAATGCATAAAACATGAAACTGGATCATGGATCAGGGATAAAACGGTGAGGATTAAAGACATTATAATAACCTGTATCCTGTATTCTCTACATTGTATTATGTATTATATTATAATGAATTGTTGAATGAATTTTGTCTAATGTAAACCCCAGCTGCAAACTCTGGATTTTGAATGTTGTTTTATGCTTTATGTTGTATGTACGTAGACTTGACATCGTTTTGAATGAAAAGCTCAACATCAAGAATCCGGAATCCAGAATTTTATCTATTTTGTCCATGTTCCATGTCAAACAAAAAGTTATGGTTGTAGTAAAAACGGTTGATGGTATAAAGGGAAATAAAATAAGAGCATGCTGGATGCTGGAAAACTGGACAACTGGAACTTTGATACTTGATACTTTTACCTTTATTATTACGGTGGGTCATTAGTCAAAAACAACAGCATGTATCGAGAATCGAGTAATTTTTTCTAACGGAGAATTATTAATGACCTTACAAATTACTTGTCTATATACATTTAAAGTTCAAAGAGAATCACAATTAAAAGGTACAGTTCAATGTTCAATTCGTCCCGTAAAACGACATGTTATATTCTCAAGTAGTTTGTAGTTTGTAATTCCTTTTAGAACAAAGGTAATTGCTTCTTCTTGGCTTGACATGTAAAACTGTATTTTCTATTTTGAATTTTGAAACAAAGGAGCAAATTAGACATTTCATTTTTATCTCTTGTTGAGAATTTCAAATCTCAAGTCTCAAGTCAAAAATGTACCGGTATTTAACGAGGGGAATTAGTAAACATAAAGCTAATGAATACAGCGCGTCGTCTGCTGTCTGCTGTTAAATGTCTTTTAAAATAACTCAACTGATGTTCAAGTTTCCTCCTAGATGGCGGAACGAGCAAGTTTCAAATACATGGTGCTACTACTCATATTATTTGATTTACATTGCAAACTTCCAACTTCAAAGGACTGTATAATTTGATGATTCTCACTTTGTTAGTAGCTACCTAATGCATATTACAGCAATAAATGTGAACAATTTACATCAATAGTCTAGAATCAAGAATCAAGAGTCTAAACTCTAAACATTTGACGTGATATAAGCCTTATGTCATGTATTGAGTCTTGAGGAGGAGGAAGAGACGATGAAAGGAAAATCTTTTGTCCTAAAGATTTTCCAATTTTTTCAATTGTTGCGATTGAAATGCATAAAATATTCAATGGACAATGTACAATGCAGTCTTTTTGCAGGCAAGTCTCTTCATTTTAAGTTTTCAAATGTCTCCTACACCCAACGCACAATGCACAATGTACACAAAATATAAATACAAACAGATAGTTGCAAGTTGCAATTGATCCTTTTCTCATTCTTGATTCGATCATGGATCATGGAGCTACTTTGTTGACAACAGTGATAATAATAATAATGATGATAATGATGATAAAGACGACGATGAGTCGCTCGTCGTTCCTCGTTCGTGAGAATCTCGGAGGGTAAAATGTAAAATGAAATGCATAGATATCTATACATAATACGTACAAAGTACAAAGTTTAGACATTCCATTCCATGACTTTTTTTATATACAATATGTGAAACTTCGAGTAGAAAGGGATGTAGTGGTCCAAGTTTGGAATGCGAGAAATTCCATCTAGAAGTTTTTCTTTTCTATACTGTTACATGTAAAATTTAAACTTTGATAATTTTTTTAAAATACTTCCGGTCAACCTAGGACTCTGAAATTTTCAGGGTTGTTAGTCTTTGACCTGAAGTATATGAATATTTAAAAAAGTGAAGTTTACCACTACATCCCTTTTTACTCGGACCTTCACATATGCATGTGTACAAAGTTTGTAGTTTGTAATGAAAAGTATTTTTTTCCTCCGTCGTCGTTTTCCTCTTTCGTCTTTCACTTGCTCGTACGTTTTTTCTTTATACAAAATGGATCAAAAACGTGTGAATCCTCTTCGCTCTTCTTCTCCATCATGCGTAACACACATTTTTGTCTTGAGACTTGAATCTCAAATCTAAACTGCACACAAAAACAGAACACATAGGACAAGAATAATACATTCACAAATAATACATAATATATTGTAGACTAGTGAAATTTTGTTATATTGTGAGTTGTAGTTTGTAGTTGGAATCAGTTATACGACAGATAAATGAATAGTCAGAATCAGGATCAGAATCAGATTTAGATTCAGTTTCAGTTTCACACAAGTCAAGTGGAGAAAGGGCAAAACAAACAAACAAACAATTAACAATAGTACAATGAATGCTGTATGTATCAAAGAAATAAAACAGATGTGGCCTAGAACTCTGATGAAAAAATGGCAAGTTTATCGCTCTTTAACAATCCACAATCGACATGACATCAAATCACCTCAAATCTACAATCTGCACACTGAACACTGCACAGTCATCCTCATAATATTAAATACTAAATGAAATCCAATCCAATCCAATATCCAACGTTTGTCGATGCACAATGTACGATATATTTAGAAATAAATATTAGTGGTTGGTAATGAGAATTTTACAAAATACAAAACACAAAATGTTGGTTTAGTAAACTAAATAACAAATGATTGAATAGATTACTACTTATTACTTCTTACTTCATAAATAATAAATTATGTAAAATAATATAATTTAAAGTATCTACTAGAGATCGGATAATTATGAATTCAATAGTATTGAATTTCAATTATTGAATAACAATAGTATTGAATTGATTATTGCCGCCGCAATAGTTGAAAAAATATAAAAGAATTTTCCTATGTTTCTGAAATTTTGAAAAAGGACTGCGTTTC
>JAQGBH010005240.1:0-14734 GCA_034698265.1 Sminthurinus aureus | reverse complement strand
TATAACTTTGTTATAAACGGCAGTTGTGTTTCGGTCAAGAACACAAACTAATCCTCATAGTCTAAGCTTTCTTTTTTGTGTAGACACTTTTGTCAAAAAACTTATAGCTTAGGCAAGAAATCTAATTTTATCCGAGTTGTATTTTTGCCCCTGGTGTATTTTTGCCCCGCTCTCCTCTAATCTATATCTACAATCTACAATGTACATGCAATATTTTGTGCCTTGTCCTATGACATATTCTACACACTGTACACACAAGAATGTCTAAAGTCTGCAATCTACGGTCTACACACACACGAATCTCACAGCTTTCACTGTCTTTTGGCTTGTCATACAAGAGACAAGCATGTCGAATGTCGAGTGTGGAGTCTCGCATCCATGTTCATGTACACTGTGCATTGTACATTGTACATACATGGGACATGGAACTACGTACAACAATGAACATGTAACGTGTATGCCAACTCGTCTACTGTCTACTGAATGCTGGAGAAATGAAATGAGAGGAAATAAAAGAAAATTGTGAGATGGAGAAAACGCTAGAAAAAACCTTTTGACGAACGAGAGAGACAGCAGAGAGAAGCAGACAGAGAGAGAGGAGAGAATTGCTCAGTGTACAATTTTACTGCGGCAATGTACTCATATTACATTAGCCATTAGCCATTAGGTGAATGGCGAATGGCGGATGGTGAATGTGTATTAGAGAGTTGGATTTAAAGCTTTTTTTCTTGAAGCACGCTCAACTCTCAATCCACAATCCACAATATCCGTTATCCATACGGAGAAATCCGCTCGTCTAACGTCTAACCTCTAAAGTCTAAAGAGAAAGTAGAAAACTGAGAAACTGAGGCTGGAGATGAAGATGAAGAGAGTAAGAAAGAGCAGACTTTCCTGTGGTTCACAGGGTTTAGGGTTTAGACTTGAGAGTTTAGACAAAAGAAGAAGAATAAAAAAGTGGAGAAAGAGAGAGAAAGCATGGAATATCGAATGCAATCGAATTTACACCAAAAGAAAATCATTGGAATCGGAGAAAGTAAGATACATGGTTCAAAATACGGAAGATGGAATGTACACTGCACACTAGATGCTAGATGCTAGGTGCTAGACTGCTAGATGCACATCCAGCACTGTAGTTTGTAGTTTGTATACCTACATATATACATATACACAAGATTTCACTCAACGAGTGAGAGTTTCCTCTAGTTTTTTTAGTTCAAGTGTGAGTTGAGTGAGTGTGAGAGGAATGTGTAGTGTGTAGTTCTCAATCACAACTTGAAACTTGAATCAGAGGCTTGAAATTTTCTAGCATCGTCAAATCGTCAAGGCACGAGATACAAGACTCAGGCTACAGAGACAAGAGACTTGAGGTTCTAGATTCTAGATTCTAGACTCAAGACAGGCAGAATAAGAGAAAGGGGAAAATGTCGAATTAGACTGGATTAGATTTGTCTTTTTTTCGATAAAAGTAAAAGTAAATTCATATCAAGCAAGTTTTTTTTCTAGTTTGAAGAATTCACTTTTCTTCTCCTCCCTTTTGGTGGAGACTGGATTGGAGATTGGAGACTTGAGACTCGAGTCTCGTCGTTGTCCTCGTTTTTCTTCCTATCATCAGCAATGAGATTGAGACACATATGGTTATTTGTATAATAGGACACTAGACTGTCACAGTATTCAATGTTCACTCCTCAATGCCCAATGCATAAAAGAGACAGTGAGGGGAAAAGTAAGGAAATCATAACATAAAAATGTGCATAGAACTATCTACAGAGTTCTGTGTGTGCATCAGCTATGGAGAGGGGATGCGAATGGTGGGAGGTTCATGTGCATTGTGCATTGAGCATGGATACATAAATGATAATCTGTATGCATTATGCAATGTCAGTGGCACATCCACATCCAATGTTGAATGACACTGCCATTCTCTACATCTCTAGTCTGCAGTCACTACGAATCCTGTATGTACAGATATACATTTTGTCTAGTGTCTAGTGTCTAGTGCATGTTTAATGTAGAGGAATGTGAATGTGCGTTCCATTCCACTTGAAACTCACAAACTTGAATTCGTACCTAAATGCATCCATCCATCCAACATCCAGAATCCAGAATCCAGCAGCTAACCAGTGAGCAGTGAGCAAGCTAGCCTGCAGTGCAGTGCAATCCATTGCAGTAGGGAAGATAAATGATGAATACGATATTTTGTGCATACATTTACATGTACATACATTTTACATTTTACATTTCTGGATTTATTGTCGACAATTGGTCATGAATTCAAAGTTTCAAACTTGGAATTCCAAATTCCAAATGATCACGTTCAACTCACACTTACATTTCTCTTCCATTTCAATTTTACTATGTACATCTTTCACTCTCTCTCTGTGTCTGTCTGTCTCTCTGTCTCTCTGTTCTGTTTGTCCTTGCAGATGCAATTTTTCAACATTTTTTTTATGTAAAATCTATAATCTATAATCCACGATACATGCATATTATGCACTTTTTTTTGCATAATATAGCATTGAAAATTGGAAATAATACGGTGTAGGAATTTCGTGTGTAGTGTGTACCGGTATTATGTATTTATGTATTATGATAAATTTTTTTAAATAAACAGTCAGCGACATAATAAACAATACACAAATGATGAACAATGCAGAGTAGCTATACACTATACAAAATGCAAACTGTAAGCTGAGATGATTGTACTCTATCAAAATTTAATGTCCGCTGGTGTCGTCTGGTTATAATTGTTATTATTATTATTATGTGAGATGATTCACGTTGTGTAACATTGAAATTGAAATATTAGCGTAGAGAGTAAAGTGTAAACACAGTGTTTTGCATTTTGCACATTCTACCTTTTTGGTATTTGTATTTTATACAAGAATTTTATACAATGTTATAAAAAGTGCATGAATGTTTTTATAAATACAGACAAAGAGGATTATTATTGTATTACGAGTCTTACATCTGTGTTGCGGTTTTTGGGTGTCAAGCGCAGAGTTGTTTAAGGCAGAGTCAGAGTCAAGTCAAGTGTGAGAGAGAAATATAAGAGAAGTAGAAATTTTTTACCATATCATGTGTACTGTGTATGAAAAATGAAACAGAGTAAAGAGTAATAAAGAGTGATGAGGATAGTATAAAAAAGTTTATGTCGTGTCTAGTGTCTAGTATCTCGAGTCTCGAGTCTCGAGTACAAACTCGAGTCGAGAATAGTTGTGTCTAGTCGAGTCAAGTTGAGTTGAATGTTACATAATCCAAATTTAATATTTATTATTTTGTAGAAAATGTCTCAAGACGAAGATTCCTCGTACGCATCGTCAGAGGAGGAAGGGAACGTAAATATAACGCTGCTAGAAAGATTAATTCGCACTCATCCCGTCTGGTTCCTTCCTTTTGGTAAGTAGTTTTCCTTTTCTTTTTTTCTCGTACATTTCTCTTTATTTTTCACACATTTTTATTTATTTACTCCATGTTTCATTTTCCATGTTCCATTTTCTGCACAATTTAAAATTTAGAATTAAATACTCATTTAATTTGAAATTTTTTTCAGGCCTTCAACGATCTGGAGCAGTTCATCTTCTACAGGTAAATTATTCTTTTTTTCCTGTTTTTTAGAAAATAAATATGCAACTTGTGAAGTATAAAATGTCATGTTAAACTAGAATCTAGAATCTAGAATCCAGAAACTAGAGAAAGTAGGAAGCGCATTTCCGCTAAAGCCAACTTACGAGAAACTGGAATAGTTAAAGATGTGGCCAAAGACCAAAAGAAAGTAGAAAGTAGGAGGAAATGCATGTAAAATGTGTATAACATAGAGTATAAAAACACATTTAACATTCTCAGTATCATTCTATAATCTTCTGAATCTCTTTTATACTACTACATCCACAATGCGGAAACTATGTAGAACAAAGAACTAGAATTCAAGATCTAGAATCTAGAAACAAGAAACTAGAACTCTCTCATATTTATTCTGTCTTTTAAATTCCACGACTGGAAACTAGAAACGAGAAACTGAACTGAACAAAAATCCTGTTTCCTACATTTTTCCAGTTTGCAGTTCTCCATCTTTGTTATACCGACTATCCAGCTCCAGACTAAAGTCTAAAGTCTAAAGTCTATGGCTTGCAGTTAGATAAGAATGAGAATTGAGAATGTTACAGATGTATGCAGATTCATGATTCAGTAAGAGGACAAAGAGAAGAAGAAACTTTTCTATTTTGTATCCTGCTTCAATCTTCAGTCACTGTGCGGTACAAACTGCAAACTACAAACTACATTGTACCACACAATACACAAAATACAAAATACAATGAGCAGCTCAACTAGAAAATGAAATAGTTCGCTTTCACCATGTCTTATTTAAATTCTCCCATTTTGCCATTCTCCATTCAGTTCTTTCTACTTTCTACTTATATTTTTTCATCTCCGAGTCTAGAGTTTGTCTCTGTACAAGTAAAATACAATAAATTTAGTTGGAGCATGTAAATAAGTGGAATTGAGTAAATATTAAATATCTCTATACTCTATACTCCATGCTCCAAAATATGTAGAATGTAGATACAGTTAGGAAGTCAGCCTTAGTTCAAGCTTCAACTCATGCATTTCCGCTTTAAGGTGTAATCTTAGTCACTAGTCACATGTAAGTACTTGTAGATTGTAGAAGAGGAAGAATACATTTCTACAGACTACAGACTATAGACATATGCATAAATGTCGAGTGAAGAGTGTAGAGAATGTGAAGGGAATAAATATCTTGTGGACGTGAGTGTAAACATTTTTATTACAATCATATGAAACTGGGAATGAAAAGACAGATGAGAAGTCTCAAGACCAAAGAAAAGTTCTTTTGCCTTGATCTTTTCTGCAGTCAGCAGTAGGTTTCGCAAAACTCAACATGTTTTTCGGATTTATGCTTGTGTTTTCATTTGTGTTTCTTGAATTTCTTGAATTTTGCATTCTGTATGTTATATTTGTGCTACAAGCAAAAAGAAACCATTTTATTGTTATTATTATTATTAGTATAACGTGGAGATGGATGAAAATTTTAATATTTGATCTATATTCTAGATTCTATATTCTAGATGCTGCGTTCTCCTTTTTTCGGCAATTATAATCCTTTGAATAGAATGAAAAGGAAGCATTTGAATTTATGGATCAGATCAATTTGATCTGATTTGCCGATCAGATGTAAGTACTTGTGTAGAATACGGAATGTAGAAAAAGAAAAGAAGCACAAGCACAAGAAAAATATGAAACAGTATGTACATATTATGTCTATTGTGTATAGATGTGAAGAGAAGGAAAATAGCGAGGCTAGAAGAAGCTACGTGCATGTATTTAGTATGCATTACATATTATTATTAGTATTTAGTATATATACTACAATATGTTGTAGTATATAGTATATAGCATCTATAAAATTTATATAATATGTAATATGTTAGTTTTATATGTGAAAGGACAAGACTTTGATCTCTATATTCTATTTTACTCACAAGTACGAATAGCTTGTAGGATATAGAATGTAGAATGTTATAGCCGAAAGGAGATTACGGTGGTATTAGTAAATAGTGAGATAGTAGCAGCAGTGATAGTGGATAGTGGTAGTTAAGTTGGAGAAAAGAAGAAAGTCTGATCAATTGGAAATGAAAATGAATTAGTATAAATGGAAATGGTCCTTGGATCTCTCCGTCTTGCTATAATACGTAACGTGTAGAGTGTAGACTGTAGGGTGTAGGGTGTATTTTCTATGTCTCGTGCCTTGTGTCTCATGTTCTCATTTCCTCTTTTTTTTTCTCTTTTGAACAGAGTCGTGAAGTGGGCAATTTTATCGTTCGTTCATCCACACAACCCATGACGATGGCTCTCTCAGTGAAATTAGAGAAAGTCGTTGAGCATTATTTATTGAGGGCAGTTGACAATCGTATTGCTCTTGAAAATTCCAATAATACTTTTGAGACTGTTCATCAACTTATCAATCACTACTGTACAGTGAGGTGAGTACTGGTATATAGCATATAGTATATAATATATATGTAATAACAATGTAGCTTATTCCTCTCTCTATATATCCTTCTGAATTCTGTATTTTTTTGACAATAATTCCATTATGTTGTAAGTTGTAACATTTTATATTCTATAATATATTTATGTATCAGTTCTTTTTTGTGTCCTGCCAATCCTGAATTTCATTAGTCTGCACATTTCCTCATACCTTATTCCTTATACTTAATACTCAATACGCGTAATATAAATAAGATTCCTCCATCCTCCTTGTGTAGATATAACATAGTACATACTACATAGTACATACAACATGCATAAAGTAATCCAGATGAAAGATGTAAGATATAAAATGTATAATGTATATACGCCTGTACGAAAGCGAATAATGAATAACAAATAATGTATTACATGACAATCTAATTTCCTGTGTACGGCAACTAATCTAATTTATCTATAGAATGTAGAAAATAGAAGGAGATGCCTTTAGTCTCTTTTATTTATGTGCCAAAGTCACTTTGCTATATTATGAATATTATGAAAGTACGTACAACGTACAGGCTGTAGATTGTAGATGGAAAATACAATGATAATGCAGTAAAATACGGTACATTTGAATTTTGAATCGTTTTATTTTACAGAGATGAAATTCCAGTACTTCTTCGTGTGCCATCCGCAATTTCAGAAGCAACAACGCGACAACAACTTCGGTCTTTAGCTCTCCTTGGACAAGGTAAGAGAAACAGAACATAACAGAACCTGTACACTGTACAGTCTAGATATTATACTGTGTACAAAATACAAATTAACAGCAACCATTGTGAATTTGATTCTGCCATTGTGATATCCTGGTCATTAATATTATAAATTATAACATATTGTGGATTGTAGAATGTCTGTATTTTCTTCTGTCTTCTGTACAATGTACATTGTACAGAGCACAGAGCACACCTAATCGTGTCAAAGCCTTTGTGCTGAAATTATAATTCATTCATGCGAGAATAAAAGGTTATTGAAGTAACATGGTCTTACGGTGGATAATGTAATCCATTATTATTATTACTTATTACATGAATTTTTCCCCAGTCGAGCTTTACGCTGTACAATTAGATTCATGATGCCACATGTACATAGTACGTACTGTTGTATAGAGTAGAGAGTAGCGAGACAACTAAACAGACAGGCAGAAATGCCAATGTACAATGTATATACTACACACATTGTACGGTAGAAAGTAGGAGAGAATTCACAGGTGCAGAGTCGTGGGAGTCGCAGGATGATTAGCTGATTAGTATTCCACGGCAAATGCGGCCTTGCAAGGGTGAACAATAAGAAATGGAGTGGAAGACGAGAGAAAAGAAGTGTAGGTGCTGAGAGTTTAGGAAAAAAAACAAGAGAGTGCAAGCAGCAAACATCAAGCACACAAGATTATATACATGACATAATATTATGTTTTACATTGTATTTTATTGTAAATCGCACTCAAGACTCAAGATGGAAGATTGAACGAGGTTTAAAAAACTGTTGATTGTACCGTACTATTTACCTTCATATTTTAAATAACTGTATTATCTATTATCCATTATCCAAGTTGCACAAATAACAAATAGTAGTGAGTAGTAGAACAAGATTACATATTATATTATATATTTTATACAGTGTACAGTGTACAGTTTAGCCATGACATGAGTGGCTTCTTTAGTGAAATCATCATGATACTGAAAGTTGAAAGCTAAACATTTTCTTAAATTTTTTTTAATAGCATTACACAAATGTACAGTACATAGTACAATCTGAATGGGGACAGGGCATGAATAATAATAATTAATAATTATTAACAATCAGTTCAAAATTATCAGTACAAATTATGTACTACTGGAACCTAGAATCTAGGATCTAGAATCTAGAATCCATTAAAAATTTTAAATGTAGGGCAGCTTACAAAATAAAATACAATCTCTACACTCTACATTCTACATTCAATGTACATAGCACACAAGAGAGTAATTACTCTAAATTTTTGGTTCAACAGTACACTTTTATGTTTTATTACAGGTAGATAAATTACAATTAATAAACAAGAGTAATAAATATCCAATGTTCAATGTTTAGTGTTCAGTGGGTTCAAAACTGTGTTAGTGTACATTTATTTTTCCTAATACTGTTGAGTAGGCTGTTATTCACGTTATGGATTTACAATGTAGAGTAAAGTTTTTACAATACATGAGATAGGAGTTGAATTTTCGAATTTCAAGTACACAAAGTTGAAACATAACATGAATCATGATATGAGGATTTACAATTTACATTGGGCGTACCGATGCGATGCGGGATTCGGTGTGTCATGTGATGTGTGACTCATAGTTATTTATGTTTTGATATTTTGATATTTTATCATTTATCATACATCATACCATATGTAATGTATTGTATATTATTATTGATCCTTCCACTAGAATTCTGGACACGCTCACCCATGAAAGAAACGAGTAGTCCATCCGATGTGGAGCTGAATAGTCGAAATTTCATTTCATCCGGACTCGGAAGCCAATCCAGTGATTCTCAAAATAGTCTTCCTGATAACAGGTACGTTTTTTTTATGGATATGTATAGATTGCACATTGAACAGACAACATGGATACGAAATACGATATATGAAAACATGTTTAATTTTTACATAAAATACACGAATGATATGGACGTGTACAAGTTCTTAATTATTGACACATTTAGAAGTCGTACAACTTACACACACACTCAGGTTATGTGGACTCTTCAGACTGACAGGATTACAATGTAATGACTCGTCTTTTCCTTCTTCTATACTTTCTTCTTATGTGTAGTTTGTATTTTCGAATTTTGAGTAGTTCTTGGATGTATCTTATCTTATACTTAAACTGTCTACTAATTATGGATGGGGTTGACTTGTACTATGTTTACTTATTTATTATTCAAGGTACGTGGACTAACAGGTAGGTCTGTCGTAGCAACGTTTTTTTTAAATTTTCAATTTCATCAAAAATTATATACACACCGCCAGCCCATTTATAATGCATTACTCTGGCGGCACGTTTTATTTTTTTGATGAAATTGAAAATTTTAAAAAAACGTTGCTACGACAGACCTACCTGTTAGTCCACGTACCTTGTTTATTATTCATGTAAAATTTTACCTACCCGTCTTATTACATAATACGTCATGAAAAATGACAATGACAATACGAATTCAGAATACAGTTTTCAATAACCATTTCTTTTAGTTTCTTTACCTCTGTCTCTGTTTTGTCTCTGTCTCATTTGTCCTGACTCTTGACTCCTGACGTTTTACATGCATTTCTCATTTTTCTCACAGGAAACATGCAACTCAATTCAACTACGATTAACCTTTGCTCCACATACATGTGTTATGCATTATGCATTATGTATTCCGCTAGATCAGGGACGAATTTATTGTGCTATATTATTATTGAGTTTATGAAAATTATTATTGTTGTGCTGATTGTGTATGGTGTATGGAATGCAGTATGCACAGAGTTGAGAATTGACCATGTAAAATGTACAATGTAGAAGCGTGTGAAAAAACTCAACCGCCCTTCAACTCTTTTTTTTTGTTTTTCATTTAAGTTTACAGTTCACATTCCACATTCCAATTAACTCTATCCACTCTATTTTGTATACTACGACTTACTACTTACGACTTGTAGCGATGTACGATGTACTCATGACGCATGACAGTAAATGTGTAACATGTTTCTTAAGCATTAATAATTATGAATGGAATGCTTTTACAATACACATCTTTTGGAGTTTGGAGCAAGTTTAACCAAGTTAAAATAAAGAGTAAAAATTAAATATGATGTAACAAGTAACAAGTAATCACAAATAAATAAGATTAAAAGTATAATACAAATTATTACGTGGTTCATCTATAATCTATATTTTGCTGTTTCCTCCTCTTACAGGCCAAATCGACCAACAACGTTGAATATAAATACAAATGCTCCAAAGCCACCTCCTCGATGGTCCAAGTCAACTTTACTCTCCAGTGTTCAATCCACCCCAACGGAAAGTGTTCACAGTATGACCATGTCCACAAAAAAGAAGAAGAAAAAGACTCGCTCCTCCATCCACTACAAAGATGTGGAACTTTTCAAAGGGGTAATTTTATTATTTTTTTGTGCACATTCAACATCTTATTTACCATTTATCATTTACTCTGTACCATTTTTTATACAGGATAAATTCCATCCTTTCAAATATCAAATTCTGTTCCCCTCCATTCTCAATTCTCAATCCTAAATTCTATAAAGGCGTCAGGTTAATTTAAAATGATTATCAATGGAATCAAAAATGGATTTGACACGTACATTTCACTTTGAAGATTGAAGATTGGAGATGCTCAATCCAATATCTAATATACATACTTTTTGTAAATAGTTCTGTACATGGATTTTTTATCAATTTAAATTCAAATAGAGAAAAGAAAAGGGACAGAAAATTGTAATCTGTAATATAGATTCGACATTTGAAATTTGAGATTATAGATCTGATTTTGTATAGATTTGTTCAGAATACTGATAGAACATGTAAATAGTAAATAGATAGACAAACAAATATGCACATGACACTTGCATTTGTATTCATGTAGAATGTAGACAGGACAGAATTGGACGAGGATTAGGAATGACTTAGATTGACGTTGAAGAAGTAATGCTGCAAGTTGGCAGTGAAGGAGTAAAGCAATGCCAATGCCAATGTGAATACTCGTACAGTTGATTTTCCCCCTCCTTCTTCGTACACTTCTTACTCTCTTGACTTGTGACTTTTCATGTGCATAACAGGGAAAATAGTAGGAAATGTACGGATGTACCGGTAGCAGGTATTCCTATTTGTATTCGTTTGTTTCTTTCTTTCTTCCCTTTTTCTCGAGGAGGTAGACTATAGACTACTTGGAAATTCAATTAAAATTGATGGATGATATTGGATATGTGATATGTGTGATTGCATTTGCGTATAATGTATAAATGTATGTGTATTTGTTTGGTACTGAAACTGAAACTGATCCTGATGTTTTGTTTTGTTTTGTTTGTTTATTTCCTGTGTATTCCCTGGTCTGGGTGAATAGAAGAAAACAAACTATGATGACAAGGCAAGTGACTACGAGGACATTTGGTCTCCCATGAATAAAGCCAGACCCTTAACAACATTCAAGCCAAACAATCGACTGAGTTTATTTGAATCCAAATCCATCTACTCAGAGCCCATAGATTCTTTGAGATTCAAACGGTTTGGGGCTCACCGACACAGCGAACCCAATATTCGATGGAGTCACGTCATTATTCATCATGATGAGGAGACACAGAATCAGAATCAACTCAATACTACATCCAGTGTGGATAACCTCCTGTGGAAAAGTCACGGTAAATAATACATCAAATAAATTTAAGTATTCTTTTCCCTCCTGCTGATTTGAATCCTCGATCCTCGTCCTATGAACTATGAACAAAAGTTCTGTTTCCTATTTACCTCGTTTAGTAAGTAAAAGCTTTTAAATTATATTCTCGTAGTATGAAATTTATACAGGCAGGTTTGGTTGGAAGTTGGAAGATTCAATATAAAATTCAGTGCTTGATCATTGAACATGAATCATGAGTCATGAGCATTATAGTATTATTTATTAATATTTATTTGATGTGGGTAAATTGGAGTAAAAATGAGTGAACGAGTATTCTGATTACTCTAAATTATAAATTATAAGTGCATAATAATTATAGTGTACAATGTACAATGTACAAATCAAACAAAACAAGAGAGAAAGCAATGTTAGAATTGTGCATGTGAAGGATAAAATTATCATCTAAACCTGAAATTATTGACTATTGACTACATACCGTTTGGAGTTTGGAGTTTGTTGTTTGTTGTTTGTATACCTCGTGTATTTTTAATCTGGTTCTGCGTTCTACAAAAGGAAAAAGCGAAAAGAGAAAAGGGGAAGGAAGAAAGAGGAAGGGAGCAGGAGAGCATTCACCTGTCTTCATGTATATAAAATTATGTGGGTATTTTTGTACTGGAAAATTGAACCGCATTCAACATACAACAAACACACTCAAAAGTATTGATCCTCTGGTTTGGTTTTCTCTCATATGGCTTTTGTCATTTCCCTTTCATTTCAATTTTTCTCTTGTCTCTTGTCTCTTGTATCTGGCGTCAGTTGTCAGTTGTCCTTTGGTTTCTTTCTCCCGTATTTCCTTTCGTGTCGTCCTAGTACTTGGTACACGGAGCATAGAACATGGAACATGCAAGTTGTAGTAGTCTTCGGTTAGTTTGTCCTTTGTCGTCGTCGTCCGTAAAAGTTCTGTTTCTTTTCTGTTCTCTACTTTTCTCTTGCTCTTGCTCTTTTTCGTTTTTATCAGTGCATGGGAAATGTATAGGAAAATATCACCAGAGCCAGAGCTCAGAACTGAACACTGTCAAACGTCACCCCATCAATGTCATTTCAATCTGGCTTATTTATTCCATTTTCTCTTTTATTTTATTTTCTTTTGCTTCCCAATTTTAATTTGAAATGGTAGTAGATCGTAGCCCGTTGATGGTTGATCGTGGATATGGTATATGATCGCATCGTGGTAGATGCGATGTTGGAAATGTGGGTAAGAGAAAGGTAGTATATTATAGTATTACAGATATGGATTGGATTGTAGATAAATATTTGGACTGTGGAGTTTGGAGCACATTTCTACATTCTGCACTATCCAGTCTGTGTACTATACACTATACACAGGAATATTTTTCCAAGTTGTGCGTTTTGTGGTGCACTGTGCACGTGGATTGTATTTCATGTTGATGTAATGCATAATATGTGCAAGGTACTATGACATAAATATCTATATAATATACCAAGTATATTGTAGTAAATAGTAAAATATAGACATGTACTATGCACGAGTAGAAAGATCGTATTGCTAAACCAAAGATATAGCCTGATTTGGTTTCTCCTTCCTATTTCCTATTTGATTTCACCTGGTATTTACTATTTACTTTCCAAGTACTATGAAAAGTGAACAGCGACTCGAATTGACTCGACTCGAGACTTGAGTCTTGAGTCTGTGATAGATAATATCAATCTGGTTTCTGTTTTGCCCCATGTATATTCTATATTCAGTATTCAGCTATTTATTTAATGACGGGGAAAAGGGAAATGAAACTGTAAATTTTGTACGCATTCATGTATGTATGTACCAATGTATCCTTCTATAGAAGAGGTAGTAGGTACACAATAGCAATAGCAGGCAGCAGTACTAGCTACTATAGTGTGCGTAGTGCGTATGAATA
Source organism: Sminthurinus aureus (assembly GCA_034698265.1). Taxonomy (NCBI): domain Eukaryota; kingdom Metazoa; phylum Arthropoda; class Collembola; order Symphypleona; family Katiannidae; genus Sminthurinus; species Sminthurinus aureus. Next base: position 1,397 of record JAQGBH010005240.1, on the reverse strand, counting down.
ATATATATAGAATCTAATATATTATTGCAGATGAGAGGGAGAATTTCCAACTAAATTATTAAAAAGGTGTACCAAATACCAAATAGGTACCAAGTTACTGAACGAAGCATGATGTTGTGCCCTATGTTTGCTATTTACTATTTATATATAATGTATAATGCATAGTCACTGCAGTTCCAGACTCTATATCTAGACCCGAGACTGTATTTTATTTGTGCGTACCTATTTTTGATTATGTTGTGGAAGGAGTAAAAAGGAGTAAAACCTGTATATTGTATATTGCATATGCATATGCATACATTATATTATATTCACATAGTAAGTTATAATACTTGAATCTGGAGTCTGGAATATGAAGTATATGCAGTAATCACGTGGATAGTGCATACGTTATACGTTATCAAGAATCGAATAGCGACTTTTCAGGTTGCGTGTTTTGTAGGTTGGTTTTGTTGTTGTGTTTTGTGCTTTCTAGGTGCTCTCGCATTATGACTCGGCACTCTGCTTTTTATAGACTATAGACTGGATACTGGAGTGACTATCAATTATTATCAATACAGAATAGAGTATAGTATAGAGTGTAGCCTATATTCTTTTAAATGTATATGTATGCGACCAGCAACAAATAAAAGACAGAAACAGCATGCCGCGTGCTATGCGTACACTTCGTTGGCTGTAATAATAATTATTATTGCTCCTATTCCTGTCAAAGCTATTTCCTTGTACATTGTACACTGTACAAGCGTAGGACACATGAATAAGAAAACGAGGAAATTGTACAGGTTTCTACTTTCTCCTTCCTCGGGTTTTGTGCTGTGGGCTGCGGGTGATATTATACATTATACATTATGCATGCTGTGGATTATGCTTTTGATTGTGCTATGTGCTGTGCACTGTGTATTGTGTATAAGTGGGAAAAGAAAGCACATTGATTTTCAAGTTAGGATAAAAAAATCCAATATCCAATGTCCACAATGGAGAATTATTATAATATTATATACATGTAGATTGTAGGTATTACGCAGTATGGTGTTTGGTGTTTGTGTGCACTGGTAAATACCAAACCAATGTACAGTCATATTGGAACTCTGAGATAATATTCTAGGCTCTATCGGCTGTGTTGAATGTTGAATTTGTGGGGATTGCACAACTAAAAACTGTACTACACTGTGAGTAAAAAAGTTAGAGGAGGATCGATGATGACTTCATTTGGAATTTCAAATGTCTCATAACCATTCCATTTCACCATGATATGCATTTATGTATACTTTATTAGAAATTTAATATTTCTTTAAAAATCCTGTCACTTACAGGGGGTCCAAAAATCCCTTATTATGAGCCGATAAATCTCTTATTATGACATTTTCTAGTACAAAATAAGCGATTTTAGCTCAAAA
>JAQGBH010005239.1:0-14737 GCA_034698265.1 Sminthurinus aureus | reverse complement strand
CACTGCAAGATCTCCTTTTACATCGAATGCAATCCAGGCAATAGCAGCCACACTGATGACATTTCCCCAAGTAATTATAACCACAGGAAGATGATGAACTTTGCTATTTTCTTCTGAAAAGTAATCTACTGCTCGGAATGATACGAACAAAATATGGGCGAGGCTGAACAACTGCCAAAATTTGAAGAGGAATTTTGCACCAAAAGACGTTTTCAAACTTACTTTTCCCACCCCATTCTGATCAAAATTCAACGGGAGAATCCCAAAAAAGGAGAAAAATCGTAGATTCTGCAAATTGTATTGTAAATCTGATGGTAAAAGCATCTCGATGAATTTTGGTAAAAATAAACAAACCTTTATGTAAAATTAAATAATCCAAGTAAATGATTCACATTAAACGAGATTAGAGAATAAACGGAAGTGTATTCTATTATTTTGTACTTTCTTGTTACAAATATTCGGGACAAACTTGAAGGATTTGTAGTAAAGTTCTTCTGTTTCAGAATATACAACTGGAACCTGGGCACTGGGTACTAAACAACTGTACAGAAAACTGCGCTACAAGGTAACTTAATCAATAATTTTCTGTGTCATGTCACCAGGAAGTGTCTAACACACTTTTCCATAGGTCTTCGCAGTATGAATTATATATCGGCAGACAATAAACATGCTCATGAATTTTTGAAGGGCTACGTTCTACACTGTTGTCGAGCTTATTAGGTTATTATATTTGGCACAACAACATTTATTTGATTTTGCGTCATACTTTATGTTTACCACTCCAAGATATTGAAATTTAATATTTAATCATGGCTCACAGCGTTCTATATTTTTCAAATCCATATTGATCCACAATAGGTACGTATGTAGTTCCAAGTTGTCACTTGTCCATCAAGTTACTCTAACAGTGTGGTGGACAAAAACAATTACATTGGCATTGTGGGTTTAGCTGGGAGCTGGGATGTGCAAGATATCATTTTGCGAGAAAAAGAAAATTAGCCGCGGGACGCGGCTATAGCGGCTATTTTTACCAAAATCCGCACAGTGTTACATATTTTAAGGATTTTGTATACACTATTTTCTCTGCTCATCAAAAAACCCAACTTGTTAGAAAATGAACTCTGGTTGTCGTCCTCCCGTCAAAATCCAATGGAGGATGATTAGACAATTTCCTTTGACAAAGTCTTGGCTTCCGTACAAGTCCGCTGTTTCCCCGTAGCCCATGCTTCATACATACATATATTTATGCTGCATGCTGCATAGTAAATACAATATGTCATATATACTTGTACAATCATAGAGTAGATAGGCTTCATTTAATTCTAAATGTGCGGTGAGCATTATTTACACATTTTCTTGTTCTTTCCATGTGAAATATTATCCGTTATCTGTTACAAGTTGAAAGTGTACAAACAGCATGTCTTTCTGTGTGGTGCTTTTTGAGGTGATTTACTTTGAGTAGGAAAACAATAACAAGCATGTTTAGTACTTAGCCCGCCGTGAATAAAGAGAAGAAGAAGACATATATTTGCTATTTATGTATTATGTACAGGAAGGCTTTAGACTATTCGTAATAAGATGTGTAAGTAAGTAGGAAAACATTTGAAATTTGAAATATTTGAAAGAGTAGACGGCGGACAAAACAAAAGGGCCGAAATTTAGATTAAAGGATTACAAGATTATTTGAGGTGAATGGTGAATCAATAAGCAATGCCAAAGGATTTTCTCAGTCCTCGGTCTTTGGTCTTTTGTGAATGAGAATTGTTTTCCGTCCATTAGCCATTGCCCATTGTCCATGGTTGCACTTTTACAATGAATGTTATTCAATGGATTTTGACAAGAGGCTCCAATAATTCGCTTATCTTGATCCATGTTGCATTAACAATGAACTTAGAATGTACACTGTACACTGTACACACAATAGAATATGTGGGGTTTTAGTTTTTGATTTTTTGCGCTTTTTCAGCCGCCAGTTCTCTTTTTTCTAGTCGTTGTTCCTTTCGGAAGTGCTGATTGTTAAACGAACCAAAGGAATACATAATACACGTACAGGTTAAAGGTATCATGACCTACAGCACATTGTACATTGTAGTATGCAATAATACTAGTACAAATTTAATTATTATTGTTGATTTTCTTGCCCGTGGGTCAACACTGAACAGCCAACAACTACCTGTATAATGTATAAAACTCTTCATTTTTCATTCATTCAAATTTCAAATCGTCCATCTGCAATCATTCGAATTTAAGTTGCAATTCACGTCCCATGTTCAACGCTCAATACGCAGTATTCAGTATTCAATGCTTTGGGAGAAATATTTGATACTTGATACGACTTATTTTCTGCATGTTTTTAGTTTCAACCGCTGTTAATTGTTTAAGTTAGTAGTTTTTGTACAGGTTTTTGGATCAGGCTTTAAAATTTAAATTCAACTCATACTGGAAACTCGAACGTAAATAGTAAATAACAAAATGAGACTAGATATAAAATTGCATTTACTGAGAACTGATAGCAGTGTGCTAATTACTAATTACCAGTTCGTGGTAGGTGGTAGGTAAGCTAATAGATGAATAGTGAATAGTGAATGTTCAATGTACGACGTTTGAATATGATCAACTCAGTCTTCCACATTTTCCCATTATACTCGATTGGATTAATTCTCCTCTTCTAGTCTTTTTAGTACAGTCTCAAGTCTCAAGTCTAAAGTCTCAAATCTCAAATCTCAAATAGATATAATTGAAGATAAGCAAAGCTTCTGACTTCTCACTCCTGAATAGTTCCAAGATCCAGTAATGAGTAATGAGTAATCAGTAATTAGTTCCAAATCCATCCAGATTTTTTTATTGAAAGATACTGCAAACTTTAAAATGGTTTGCTTTTGCTTTAAACTTTAAAGGAGAATATTTTAAGAGGATATCGGCATTATTTTATCAATAATTATTTATGCATATTTAGCAACAGTTGATTTACATATGCTAAATTTCAAGTTCTTCTTGTCCAATGCAATGTCCATTGGTGCTAAAATTCCGGTTTTATTCTGAATTCTGGATTTTTCATGTACATTGTATAAGTAGATTGAGGAATCGACTGTATAACCAATAAACAATAACCAGTAATTAATTAACAAATTTCAAGCTAAATGTATTGCAGATTTACTAGTAGCGCGGAATTTTGTAAAATTAATGTGCATGGTTCCTAATAAAAAATCAGCTAGTGCCCGTCTCACAAGTACGTAGCGTAAAGTGTTTAGAGTCTGAGTCTAGAGTATGTTAGTGAGGTACTTCCTTTCTTATATGGGTTTATGACATTCGCTATTCAATTATGCAAAAACCAACCAACAACCTCAATGTTCACCGTACACTTTTACAAGTTATCTTGCATCTTTTAGTGATTAAATGACTGTAGACTGTACCGTGTACAGTGTACCGTGTATAGTGTACATAAGTAATATAAAAGAGAGTGTATTTTGTCTCAGCGGGAGTCCGAAAATTTCCACTATCCTATTTAATGTTTTTAGTTATTATTATGCATGTTTTGTGTTGTGTGTTGTGTATTGTGTATATTATGCTTGAACTTGAACAAAATGTACATATGAAATAACCTTTTTCTATGTATGTAAATTTGTATAATGAATTCAAACAATAGTAAAATACTATGTTGATAAATGGAAATGGAGTTGGAATTGATCATGGATCACTGATCAGTATCGCGTATCGCGTATTGATAATGGATATGCGATGATGAAAGAATAAATAACTGTTTAAAATAGATGCATGTACAGTACAGTGTGCGTTGCCTATATGAGAGAATAATAATATTATGATTCTCACCTCGGCTGTCTTGATTCTTGATCAAATGGTGTCTTTGAGCTTATACATATACAAAATGTGGACGCATATGTAATATGTACTTTGTCCATCGTTTAGAGGAAGGTTTGTAGTTCGTCTTTCGTATTTAATGGTTAAATGATTTATCAAGTGTGCTTTGAATATTGAATACTGTGTATTGAGTATTGAGTATTGAGAATACTTATATTTAATATTAATGTAATGTTGGTGACTGGAAATATGACATCATACCTTTTATATTCGATATTCGACCTTTACACGCCACTCTCGTTGTCTATTGCTTACGAGTTACAAGTTATGAGAAAGGAAAATGTTATACATAAATTACAAACATTCAAGATTCAAGTCAATGGAGGTTTTAACCCATGAAACATTATTTAATCATGAGCTTATTATTGATTATTGATTTTGACCAAGAATTTGGAACATCAAAAGGATGCCTGATGAATTTTGACTTTTGACTGCTGTAAACGTACACATTTGTGTACATTTCAAATTTCCAATGAAAGTAGAAAATAGAAAACGGTACGGATCTGTTGAGTGTTGAGTTTCATCTTATTTATTTACAGTACAACGTGCAACGTATTTTGAATATGATCGCTGTTCACTGTTAGCTGCGTACCTTTCAACTGTGAGCAATATTATAATTATTATCTTATATTTATTGATTATTGTCCCTTTTCTTGGCAAGTCAAGTGAATGAGTTGATTACGATTACGATTAGAAATTAGAACTTGACATCATAATTATACTTGTGTATCGGTCAATCTATGCATGTATTGAAATTTATTTCTTGTTTTATACGAGTGTGAGCAAGGAGATTATTGGATATTAAGAATATTAAATCAACTGTTGTTGTATTATATATTATATGTGCACTGTTTTATTTATAGTATGCAGATTAATTGTATCTATATGTATTTATTAATTGGGATGATTGCAAGTCTCTTATACTTTATGCATAACTGATAACTGCAAGTGTGGTACAGGTTTTCATTGCCACTTGGTCCCGTTGCTCTTAATTTTTGTACAGGGGTTGCTCTGATTTTCATTTAATGATAACCGTGCAATTCAATCTCAAAAGTCAATCAAGGTGCTGCGCATTATAATACATGATATTTGCACATGTATTCGTATGATTGAAAGTAGTCAGTTGTATCATGGATCATGGACAATGGACAATAGACAATGCACAAGCCAGTTCAAAATTCAAGGTATAGCAAGTGAAAATGGAGCATTTATTTGCCTAACTGTTTATTTTTCTCAGAGTGCTTGAAGATTGAATACGTGTTATTAATTAATTGGAAATTAAGCAAACTGATTTGAATTTCAACTTTTACACAAGACACAAAAATCCGTAGTCAAAATAGTCTAGACTGTAGACTGTAGACTCTAGAGTCTAGAGTCTAGAATACAAACTACGAGCAAGTTTTGCTTCTATCGAGGTTTTAGTGTCTAAAAATTATGAAGGTATTGATTTTTGACACGTGTTGAATATCAAGGGATTTCATTCTTACAAAAGAATGCGTTATAATTTAAAAGAATAAAACATTAGATTGATCAGTTTAGAAAAAATGAAGAGCATTTCAAGAATGACCAACTCGAAAAAACAAATGTGAGTGTGGAATTCATTATGTATATTTCATGAGCTTGATTCCAGTGGTCTGATAACTGATAACTGATAATAAATGCATATAAAATACAAGAAGCAGTAGCAGCAAGGAGCTAAAGAGTTGTGAATGATTAAATATATTAAATAAGCAATTTGTATGAGACGGTTGAAACTTGTGTTGTGCAATAAAGATAATTGAGCTCATAATTAATAATACATGCTTAAGTACATGATGCATAATATTTGTGCTCTGTGCATAATTCATAATTCAAGATTCAAGATACATGATAAAACATAGAACAGTCATTAAAAATCTATGTACATGGAACATGTACACATATGTGTATTGCAGTATATGCACACACTACAAGCTACAAGCTACTTGAGAATATGCACATAATATACAATGACTTTTGAGCATTTTGCAGCTCAAGCTTCTAACTTGTAACTTCTCACTTCTCGTTTCTCATGCTATTGTACATTTTAAATTGTATGCAGTGTTCTCAGTTCTCAGCTCCCAGTTCACAGGTAAGCAATAGGTGATTCATCAATAAGGATGAAAGATGAAAGGATGAAGGGCATCGACATGAATGATCAAACTAGCCATAAATTAGCCGACAACACACGATTATCGCACTGTGTGTCTTGTTTCTTGTTTCTTGTGTGATGTGTGATGTGAGCATGTGTATCACACATTCATACACAATATTATTGTTGTCATCATGCATCTTGTACTTGCACTTTTTACACTATTATTTTAACCCTACAACCTACAACCTACAACCAACGAGTGTTGATATTGAATCCAAATTATGTAGAAAAGTCATAAGTCAATGGTCAATGCATAGCTGTGAATTGTAAATCATCTATAGTCTATAGTTCAAACTGATCTAAAAAGGCTAAATGCTGTCAACATTCAACTGTCAACTGTCAATTTTCAATTGTCAATGTGTGCGTAATAAAAATATTATTTATTTTGGAAAACGAATAAAAATATCCATGCTTCATGCTGTTTTTACTTTACTTGATAATATTATTTTGTGGATTGGTTTTGATTTTGGTTTCCGCTCTGTCTGATTTCCTTTCGTCTTCCTACATTTAACGTTGAAGCTTAATTGCGCATTATATGTTACAGAGTATTGAATAGTGAGAAGTGTCAGAATGAACCTTGAATTGTCTTGATTGGTTTTTCATTTTTCAATTCCGTTATTGTTCAACAATACAAATGGTTCTATAATATGACTTACAATTTTCAATGAGATTATGATTTGTGTGATACACTGTAGCTAATAACTTCATGTACCTGCAAATTGCAAGCACATGCATTGGAGTTTTGAATGAGTGAGAAATAAAAAGCATGTACAATGTACAGTGTACAATGTAGAACATTTGACGAGGAAGAAATTATTTTCTGTATCAAATAAAGACTTTTAAGATTCTTATCATCATCATTCATTATGAACACGTTTTATTGAATGTAAAACCTTGATTCTTTTGACTATTTTAATTCAAAGGAGGAATATCCAGCAACAATTGAAGGAAAAAGTAAAAGACTTCCTGCAGTTTTCCTATTTATGATTGTGAATCAACTATTAAGTCATTTTAAAATTATTACACCTTGTTCAAGTCCTTGCCAAAGTCTCGATGGTCGATTCTTGAGTCTCAATTCTCAATTCTGTTTTCAATACTTGAATTATTAAAGAATATAATAATTAGATAAAAGATTAAAGATATGATGAGCATTGATAATGTCTAATTAATTTCTTTGTTTCTCCACCACAAATCACAAATGAAGGTAAATTATAGTAACTGAAAACTAAATATGTATTGTTTATTGTCTATGATGCATTTTAGTTTTTAGTGTAAAACGCACTGAGAAAATCCACCCCTGTGTTTTTTATTTCAAATTTCAAACGGAAAACTCGTGGCGAGGACTCGCCTTTAAAACTTGCAAAACTTTGAGAAAACATGCCGTGATTTTTAATTTTTAATTAGCAGATTAGTAGAATATTTCTACAGACTTTACTTGAAATTCTCAATTCCCATTTCCCAATACAAAAAAATAACTGATATGTAAACGAATAGTGAACTTTAAACAATAAGGAAAAATCAAATAATGAAAAAGTATAGCGGTAATGCTGCAATTCACAATTCAGAATACGGATATTCATTTGAAAATTTGAAATTAAAGGTCAAGTTTCCTTTTTCCCTCTACCTGTCTACCGTCTACTGTCTACCAACAACACGTTCACATGCAGTTCCAATAGCACTGACAATGAGTATCGAGTATCGTATCTCTCGCAATGATCAGTGTATTGTCAATTGTGTAAAGCTTAAATATGAGACTTGTGATATCTAAACAATACAAAATACAAAACGTAACGTAGTATTATTTATTTATTTGACACAACCTTTTTCCATTTAAATAATATTTTTTAGCTAGGCCTCTTTATGAATTCTAACAATTATATAACTTTTTATCTGAAATCTATAGGGAATCATGAGTGATAAGTAACACTGTATAGATCCTATTGCTTTCAAATTCTTGAATCGAACGAGAACAAATAGCTGTGTGTACAAGTGTAGGTTATAGATATCACGATTTATGAATGAATGAAACTTGGTTTTTTCACAATGCACAGTCAGTGTACACTGTACACTGTACAGTGTATGCAGCTCGTTGCTCGTCGTGGTCTGGCTCACATGTTAAATGAAAATGCAAAGTGAGCCGCCGTCAGCGGCCTCAGGCTTTATACTTTATACTGTATGCTCTATACAGACAATACAAACTACATACAAAATACAAAATATAAAGACAGACTAGACTCTGCAGCACAATGCATCGTGCATTGTATTTTGTATAGAATGTTTACATATTGCACTCTGTACTCTGAGTTGGCCGTGTGGTGCAGCGTGTAAAAGTGTGTACACATTACACATGATAAATCATAATAGATACTTTTGGTTTCTTTCTTGTGATAAACCAAGAAGATTGGATTGGATTGGATTGATGAAGTGCGATATGAATTGTATCCATTCAACAGTAATCATCCATCTACTCCTGTATTTTACAACTTACAACACTAATATTTACTATTTACTACAATCTACAATCTACAATGTATAGTATAAAAAATTTGTTAGTGAACTTGAGTTTTTCATCTTGGACTTCCCACGTGTCTGAATCTATTAGCGTTGTATTTTGTAGATATTTGTGCCTGTACATTGTACAGTGTACAGTATACACTGCACATGATTTTCCTTGTCCTGCAGGCAGAGTAATCACAAGCATAATCATAATTATGATTTACAGCTTACAGTAGAAACGCCAAGTCTGGAATCTGGAATCTGGAATATTGAGAATTGATAGGATTAGACAAAGAGGATGAAGAATAATTTATCCATAATCCACAATCCACAACCCATAGTGCACAATATAAAAGGTATTATGAAAGGAAAACCACAGACGATGAAGCCCAGCCAAACCAAGCCAAGCCAAGCCAAGAGCCAAAAGGATGTAGTAGTAAAATTACAAATGAAGACATGAGCTTTGCTCTATCGTTTACATATTAGCTTCATGTACAGTGAATTATACACTTTACACTGCACTGCACACTGCACACAACAATAAACAATAACATGGAAAACACGCCTCAAAACAATCTAACATCTAATCTTCACTACATCTAAATCCACAGTACAAAATACAAATTACAAAGGTCACTCGTCATCAGCTGCCCACAAATAATCAAATGATTAGCAATTAGGATTGACGATGGAACGTTGACCATAAACATGAACTACAAAGCACTATAAACATTAAACATCAAGTAAAGCAAGGAAAATCAATGTATTATTTACATGTTACAGGTAAACTGTTAATAATACACAATAAATTATACTCGAGTAAATCAAATGAAAATGGAAAAGGGAACTTGAATTTGAATTTGATGAAAGATGGAAAGGAGGAAGAACCTCAAAAAGTGAGCTGTAGAAGGCTAACCATATTAACAAATATGCATATTCATTTTCATATTCCCAATATTCACATGTGGTAGTTTGTAGTTTGTAGTTTGATTAGTTGCAGACAAATCATTATGAGAATTTCAATGTCTAATTTATCATATTTGTATGCACAAGGAATAGTGTATTAGATAATTATATGATATCCTCGATCCTTGCCAATCATAAGACATTCATCATGTATTTTACACTGTCATATCACATTGTATTGTATATTGTATCGTATGGAGAGAATTCAATCGAAACTATGTACAATGCACAATCTCCAGCGTACTCAATACTCAATACTTATTGACACACATACATTTTGATTTTTGATAATAATTAAATGACTTTTAGCTTGTACTTGTACTTGTATCGATTATGATTCTTATTGCTTGACTTTGATTTTTCACATGTATACATAAATAAATAATATTCATTTGTACATTGTACATTGTATAATGTATTACGTATATGGACAATGGACGGTGGATGCGGCAGAGGTAGACACAAAACAAAAGAAGCTGATCGTACATCGAACATCGTACATATGATATTAGATATTAGATATGAAAAGCTCAATGATGTGAATGGGAAGTGAATGAAGTGAAAGGGTCACACATCCACCATCCACATACACACTTGATATTAATTTGTCTTGTACAATGTACAATATTTATATGATACAAAGTTATTATTAATTCTCCTCTATGTATTCCACCGTCTTGTCTAGTGTCTAGTGTCTTGTGTCTTGTTTTATATGTATGGGAAAAAGTGATTGTGTGTGTTGTCCACCTATAGTATGATATGATATGCTTTGTTTTGCTTTGTTGTGATGTAATACATTGAGATTAGTCTGCTGATACTATACACTACACTATTCATTATACATTGTATATTTTATTTGATTAATCAGGGTTATTTAATTGTAAAGAGTAAAGGGAAGATTTATATTTAATATTTAATAGAAAGAGAAGGAGGAGGATGAATATGTATTCTTGTGCCTTTTTTACACGGCTAACTACAACTAAATATAAATGGATGTAATGATGGCGTGGTGGAGTAGGGATGAAAAATGATAAGGTTAAACTAAGACATTGTAGTTGCCATTCAAAGGGATTATGGATTATGGACTCTGGGGGGAATTTAACGCCCTTCTGACCTAGTATAAAAACCTCGTCCAGCCATCCAAGATTCATCAAGTCACTCATCAGTTCTCTCTGAAGTAACAACAACTTCCTCTCTCTCTCTTAAAACAATTTACTTCCGTTTTTTGGAAACTCAAAACCCAAACTTCAAAATGTTCAAGGTATAAAATACAAAATACAAATTACCTCGAGAATCTAAAATCAAAAATCAAAAGTTCAATTCTCGCAAATTCAAAATTCAAAGAGTGCAAATTATAGTGAAATTGTGAAAAAAAATATCCCGGATTTTGATACCAATTCTTCTTGTTTCTTCTTCTTTTCATTAGGCTATCGTCATCCTCTCCATCGCCGCCTGCGTCTCCGCTGGAGTCGTCTACGACAGTGCTCATGTTGGAGCTCAATCCGAACAAACCGTCCGTGGACTCGGACCTTTCGGTCAATCCACCGTCAGCCACCAAGCCAAACAAGTGAACAGCGCTTTCTCCTCCGTCTCCAAACACGACACCCGTGTCATCAACCCAGCTGTCCATGCCTATGCTCAACCCGCTGTAAGTATTCTAGTGTCTAGAGTTTAGTGTTCAGCTGTACATTGTACATTTTATAAAGTTTTGCTTGAAAAAGAGTGCCGGCATCCAGTAAAGTGATTGCATACAGGTGCTCTAATACACAAATTATTCTTCTACCTACCCTTTGCAATCTGCAAAGTATGCTTACCAACAGGTTGCTGCTGCTCCAGTTGCCTACGCTCAACCCGCCTACGCCCACGCCCCAGCTGTAAGAAACCACTTCAAATTCTAGAAATTTTAAATATGATTTAGTTGCTTATCTTTTGACATTTGACATACAGTTATTTCTAATACAAAATTCGTTCTCCTTCGTCCACTCTCTCGACTCTTCACTTTCTTGAATATATTTATCCGACATAGTATAACTACCAACAGGTTGTTGCTGCCCCAGCCTACGCCAAGGTCGCTGCTCCAGTCGCCTATGCTTCCCCAGTTGCTTACGCCCACGCTCCAGTAGCCAAGGTTGCCACTTCTTCCCTTTTGGGAGTTCAATACTCTGCCGTCCCACAAGTCGCCCACCTCCAATTCGATGGAGTCGGTCTTGGACACTACTCTTATTAATTTATCTCTCCCTCAACGCTGACCTCATCACAACCGAATTTCCTCATGGAAACGGACTGTAATGTATTTGGCCCCCCAGATCCAAACCCCGCAACCCCCAAACCCCCAAAATCCCAAACCAAAATGTAAATTATTTCCTTGACTCGTTCATGGAATGTCCCCTATTTATTCGAAATTGTAAATAAAATCTCCCACTTTTGTAAATCAAACATATTGACATTTCCATCTGATTATTCATTTTCATTTTGCATCTTTTAACCTCAATACTCAAAGCATAAAGGCAAAGATTTTCATCATATTTCTATTCTTGCATCTCGCATATTACTTTTGGATCAACTGCACCGAATTCATAAATTCAAGAATTAATCCTTTGTATCGCAAACACAAAGTTCAGTTCAGTTCATTTGTATTTTGTCAAACTATTGAAGATTCAAGCCTACTTTGTACATTTTCTGCAGAAACTGGAAAAATTGATCGATTTTTTAAATGAGTACACCCTATTTTGTCATTAAACGCATAATTTTTGTAGCATGGAGGTAAAGAGTAAACGGACATTAAAAATAAGTAAATAAATAAATGTGCATGTGGGGTAATCTGTAGTCTGACTTTGTAGTCTGCACTCTGTAGCCAGTTGCCAGTAGATTTAACGAGTAGCCAAAGTCTTCTTCTGATTCTTCAGTTCCAGTTTCAGTTCCAGCCTTTTTCCAAATTGCTCTCATTCTTCATCTTTCATTCTGAAAATTCAAGTCAATGATTAACCTCACACATGACACAGAAAAAGAAACCAAGTGAAACAGAGAGCAAAGAAAAAGGGAGAAAAATGAAAATGAGAAGGATGGATTTCATTTCCATTTCATTTTGACCTAATGCGCCACAATTACAATTTACAACAGAGTTCTCATTTACATAATGATTTTAGTTTGATTTGTAGTTTTCCTGATGAACGATGAACTTGAACATCTTTTACAACTTTTTTCTACATGTATCTACTCCAATTTTTTTAAATCCTGTCGTGGTACGTGGCATCACCGACTCCGACTCGAACTCCGACTTTGTCCATTTTACATATGTACGTAATGTTTACGCCGGAGACTTGAGTCTCGAGTCTTGATATTTGAGAGATGTGTGTAACTTGTGTGAGTTGTCGAGTGCTCACGTCTCATGCTGACCTAATTTTCTCCGTCTATTTCTCTTTCTCTGGTGGACTGACGGAAGAAAAACTGGACTTGACCTATTTTCACAACCAAGAGCCAACAACCAAAAACTTATCAGTTACCAGTTACCGGCTAATGCACACAGATACAGATATACGTAACATGTAGATTGCAGATACATCCATCCTTTTTATTATCATCATTGATCGCATCATCTAGATTCTAGAGAATATCTGTTTGTGTACAGGACGAGGAAAGTTCCTAAAAGTTGAGCTCTGAACATGAGCAATCCATGTACTAGTATATAGTATAAATGTGAATGGAGAATGAGATGGACATGGACAAGAGTATCAAGAAGTGGAAGGATGGATACATGCATTATTAAAACAAGAATGGATGGAAGAACAAGAAGAGACGGATACTTTATACTTGATATTATATTGTACAACTGGATTATGTATCATGCATTATTTGCTGGAGCATTCAACTCTTTTTAATCGTGTATGTTGAACATGAAGAATCAAGAATCAAGAATCAAGAATAAAGTAGAGCGAACGGTTTTTTTTCTTTTTCTGGATTATACACATTATCCTTATTATACATTATGCATATAAATACAAACACAAAAATAGAGTACAGTGAGCACATTACAATCGTAATAAAAGACGTTTATTACCTCAAACAAAAATAAAATCCTTTTGATGCCGACTGACTCACATGTAGAATGCAGAATGTAGATGCAGATGCAGAGAGTGAGACAGATGCCGCTCAAAAGCTCAAACAGTGAGTAAACAACAACAACAACAACAACGGGACGGAGTAAAGAGTAAAGAATAAAGACGAGAGAATGGACTGGATGCTGGAACTTTGAATCTGGATCAACTCGTCTAATTAAAATGAAAACTCTGTATGGAGCATCGTTAACATCCAACATGAGCACAATCAACCTGACGTTTATTTATATTCACATTTACAATCCACAATCTACAATCTACAGTCCTTCTGCTCATGTCGAATGTAGAGTGTAGAGTGTCGACATGAGCAGAAGCTCAAATAAAGTATCCAAGGAATTATATGTAAATTTACTTCCTCTCTCCGCACTCTTGATTCTTGGTTCTTGATTTACGAGTCACATTCAAAAATACTACATTTTCTATATTTACATTAGACTGGATTACACCATATTTTACATTTTTACATCCCTCTTTACTTATTATTGCAAAATTTTAAAAGCTTTCATCTAGAATCTAGAATCTAGAATATTAAACCAACTTCATTCAGATAAAGCACACAACGCATAAATACAAGAGAAACATTGAAAGGCAATCGATAATCGATAGCATACAAAAAACAAAAAAACTGTTGTTTCTGCTTTTCAAACGATCGTGTACAAGAGGTAAAGTGGTTTAAAAATGCATGACAACACAAAAAATGGGAAACAAGTTCACTGAATTTTCGAAAAAAATACTAAATTAAAAGGATTTTATTAAAATAACACAAGCACGCGCTTCGCGCGAACTTGGCCCGCGGCGCTTTTGCTGTTTTCCCACACGAGTACAAGCGCAAATTTCGACTTCAGCACCCTCAAATTGATCTAAAACCACTGAGAGGCGATAAAAAGGCCTACTTTTGAAAATAACGTAGTAAATTATATAGAGGGTAGTTAACCAAATTTACAATTTAATAAAGTTAAAAATCCTCCGGACGATTTTATATCGCCTTGAAAGCATAAATGCTTGAGGCTCCGGAAGCGAAGCTGCTGACTTTAAAATTCGGTATGTTCACAGTTACAAAACTGCTACGGTAAAGTTCTTCCGAATTCTGAACATAATAAACTTGTCC
>JAQGBH010005238.1:0-14737 GCA_034698265.1 Sminthurinus aureus | reverse complement strand
CAATGAAAATATCACAAGCAAAATCATTCATAACACATTATTTTTCGTCTTCCTTTTCCACACGGTGGACTCAAAAACAGAGTAGACGGATTAAAGACCAAGAGACGAGTCCATGACTCACAACACAGTTTAGCGGATGAGATTATTTATTTTTGGCATTGTTACACAACTACAAACTTTACGTTTTACGAGGCAAAAGTGTTTACAATGAGATTTTGAAATTGGATTAAATAGGTTTGATTTTGTGCATGTAATTTAACCGAGAGTTGAAATTTCAACGTTTTGGTCTTGTGTTAAATGTAACGCCTAAAAATAGGTTTGGATGTTAGTCTGGACTCCAGGAAGCCTGGAAAAAATGGCCTGAATTACGTACACGCCAAATACACGGTCTAGTGTTTCTCCGTTTCTGCCTGCTCAACAGACAGACAGACAGACAGACAGACAAATTAACAAATGACTTGACACAAGTCCAGGCAAAAACGGAATGTGACATTGTTTAGTTTTTTAAAATGAAAATTTGTATCAGCGTTGCAGCATTTACTTGAGCTATTTTCAATTCCAGTTGGCTGTTGCATGTTTTGTCGTGTAACCTGAGAAGAAATGTGTTGCTGCGGGATGGTGTTTTGTTTATTTGTAGAATCTGGGTTCGGATGAGTAAAATGCAGTGGGATGGGGTGACGAGCAATTTTATTGCTTCGGAATACCCTGACAAAGGTTTTTAAGCCGTCAATAAGTGCAATGCTGCAGCTCGACATGACGAGATTGTCAAAAAGATTTTGGAAAGGAACGTGAAATATGCACTTAATTTTATGCAGACCATCCAACACTTTCTAGTACAAAACTCATGCACTATTTTTGAACGTCTTAAAACTTTGAGCATAGTTTCTATGGATATCTATTTTCAGTAAAATAAAATATTTAAAGTTAGAAACAATTTTTTTAACTCAAGGGCCAAATATGAGTAGTCTTACTTTTTTGCTTTGTTGTGTTGTTTTGCAAGACTGCGATAAAAATGAAATGCAGATTCTTCCGTTCCGCCAGCATCAACATCAAGACCAAACCGAAAATGGAGGTGCAAAGCAAAGATGGTAATGCAGACACCGTTGTTGATTTAATACCGGATTCCAATGCCACCAAATCTGAGTCTAAAATCTCGCCTGAAACCACCGGTGTTGAAAAAGAGGAGGATGCAAAAAGTGACTCGAGTAGTGAAATTGACTACTCGCTCCTTCGCAAGAACCAGAAAGACAAGATAACTGCCAAAGAGAAGAAATATTGCGGGCGATACTCTCGGACTTTTTGCATAAACGCGTGGGTGATTTCGGGGGTTGTGCTGCTCATTCTGCTCGTCAGTTTACTTCTCATCACATTTTTGCTGATTGTGCCAGAGACGACGGACGGGGAGGTTGGACATGAATGCGGTTGCAGTGATAATATAGCGACCAAAGGATTTTGCGAACCTTCAATTTACGGTGAGCCAAATAATGGACGAATGAGGTGTAAAAAAGGAGACGAGTGCTACATCCGCCAGTCGCTGGACAAAAGCATGAACCGGATGGAGTGCCACTCCAATCCAGAGGGATTCATCTGCAGACAAACCAGGAATCTCGTCGTGTTTGACGAGTGCTGGTGCAAAACAAGCATGTGCTTTGGTGTTGGAAACTACTGGAAAGGATGCAGTCAGCTGTGCCAAAATGGCACAAAGAAGAGACCCAAATCATAATCATTTAACATGCTTATTCACTCTTCTGCTCATTCATTTATTTGAATATATTCTGTATTTCATTTGAGTTTGGTTTTGTATTTTGATGTTGCGTATCTTAGTGATTTTTGTAAAAACAAAAGCAATGAACATGACGTTTTGTACCTGAAACCTGAAGCGGTTATGCATTATTATTTTTTTCGAGTATTTTTAGAAATAGGTGGGGAACAAAAGTGTAAGAGGCTTATTGTATTTTGTAACAAAGTAGAAAATAAAGACTAATAAAAGTTTTTAGGTGGAAGAAAAAACGAGGTAGTTGATTTATTTATAAAATAAAAGGTTAATAATAATTCCAAATTCCAAGACAAAAAGCGGATTAAAGTGTTAATACTGAGAAAAAAAAGTAGTTCTAGGTGAAGAAAAAGGGAATTAATTTGTATGCTGTTTTACTCGGTTAGTGGGTGAAGGCGAGAGAGAGAGAGAGAGATTTGGGTAAATACTAAAATGCACACAGGTAGACGATGATGTGTTCAGTCGCTGCTTATTAATTTATCCATTTAGATTCACTGTGTCTGCTCATTAACTAATTAATTCACCGTTTGTTCACTCGCTTTTACGTAGACGACGAGTGGAGCGAAGGATGAATTGAGGAGCTAATTACATGGAAACACATGTCAGAATCAATCCACGAAGGATTCCTCATTTTCCACTTACCTCAACCACTGCCGCTGCTCTTTGCTCTTTTATTTTGTTTATTTTTATCATACTAATAATTTTTAATAATTAATCATTGGATTTCTGTGCAACTTTGAAATCTGATTGGATATGTTCACTGCCAAAAAGGACACTAATTTTAAATTTTGATAAAAATGAGGTTCTTCAACTTTGTTCCGTGTCCTTTCTACTTTTTGTTCCTCTCTGTTTGTGTTAGTCCGTCAGTATTTTGTGCTATCTCGAGTGTGAGTTCTGTAGGGAATTTAGCAGTGGTGGATTCTGGTTTGAGTGGAAATCAGAGTGTCAGGTGGACCAAGGTTGAGGAGGAGGATGAGGAGGATGAGGAGTTGAATGAAGCCATTTTTAATCTGGATGACTATCTGACGGCGGTCAGTCTCAAGGTGGATCCGGCAGTTGAGCTCAAAAATTCCACTAAAAGAGATCTGACTTCCTTCCCTCAATATTTTGAATCAGGTCAAGCAGTGGCAAAGAAAGGAGCCATTTGCACTGGATGTAAAATACTCGTCGGTGTGGTCGTTCTACATGTAAACACTCACACACAAGAATTATTCACTCCAAAAATGCATGACTGTAACAAGTAATTAAAATTGTTTTGTTTTATTTGTTAGATCCGTCAGTACAACACGAGTGAGAAGCACATTCGGGAGAAACTGGAGCACTTGTGCCCTCTTTTCCGAGTTGGTACAACTCCCGAGGTTTGTCTTGGTCTCATCGAGCGCCTCGTTCCCACAATGTATTTTGTCCTCAAACATCGACCGCAGCTCAAAGTTCCCGCTTTTTGTGGGTACGTATTCCAACAATTCGGATGTCAGACGGATGACCCGTATTTAGAATGGAATGTTGACCTTTCTGACATGCCCAAAAGACGACCGGGAAGGCCGGTCAATCCGGATGACGAGACTGATGAAGAGGAGGATGGACCCGTTTATCAAGAGCGGGGTGGAAAACCCGGGTTTAGAAATGCTGAGATTAATTTGAATAAACAGTCTCGCGGGAAGCCGATAAAAATCCTTCAGCTGGCGGATCTTCATGTTGATTTGCTGTACGCGTACAAGTCTCAAGCGGTTTGTGATAACAATGTGCAGTGTTGTCGAAACAGCTCCAAAGCGAATCCACTAAAACCGGGTGCGCCTGCCGGCTATTTTGCGGACAACCACAAATGCGATTCTCCTTTAGGCCTACTCGAACTCACTCTTCGTCATATTCAAAAGCAGCATTCGGTAAATGAATTTAAAGTAACAACAAAAGGAATTTGAGTTTGTCGCTGTTTTCTTCAAGCACATCTACTTTGATGATTGATTGAGGACTTTTGAAATTGTTTGAAATGTGCTAAAATGATTTGGTGTGTTTTGACAGGACTTGGACCTGGTGTACATGACAGGGGACATTGTGCCGCACACGGTCTACTCCTCGACTCGCGAGGAGAACACAGAGGTCATCGAAGAGGTGTCTGCTCTCCTCTACCGATTTTTCCCGTCAACGCCGGTGATTGTGATGGTTGGAAATCATGAGCCGCATCCTGTCAACTTCTTCAGTCCTCAGAACGCTCCGGAGGAGCTCAACACACGATGGATGTAATTTATTAAAAACAAAAAAAAATATAATTATATTATTATAGCTTATAGCTTATAGGAAAAGGAAATGGTATAATAACACAAATTAATAAACCATCTAAAATTATTGTAAATTGTAAATGCCTATTTACGTGAAAAGATACCAAGTCACGTACGAGGCCTGGAAACAGTGGATCCCGCCGGGACAAACCGCCACTTACTTTACAGAGGGCTTTTACGTTGTGCAGCAAACACCAACATTTAAAATCCTCGCAGTCAACTCCAACGTCTGCTACGGATTTAACTTGTGAGCAACTGGATTTTTTTTAAATTAAAAGGAAGAATCCAAAATGAGTTTGAACAACATTGTTTAATAATAATTGTCTGATTTAATGTTGATTCAGTTGGGGAATGTACAACGTGAAAGATCCGGGTGGTCAGCTGGAGTGGCTCATTCAAGAACTGGACAAAGCAGAGCAGAATCAACAGGCAGTTCACATTGTGGGTCACGTCCCGCCAGGTCATCCAGATTGCAACAAAGTCTGGAGTCGGAATTTCTACAACATCATCTCCAGGTAAATTTCAACTCACCATTTGCTCTAAAAAGAGTCAAAAGTCTACTATTGACATGTGACATGGGGAAAGGAAAGGTCAATTCTCAGGTTATATTGTAGTATTAAAACTTGTCTCTTCCGTTGCCTTGGTTTCAGATATCGGTCAACAGTCCGGGGTCAATTTTACGGACACACTCATTACGACGAGCTCAAAGTCTATTTCAGTCCGACAGAAAGGGGAAAAGCGATCAACAGTCTTTTTATTTCTCCGTCGCTGACTCCGTACGAAGTTCACAACCCCGCCTACAAAATATTCTACGCGGACCCGCAGTCCATGGACATCATCGACTACGTGACCTGGCTATTTGACCTGGACGAGGCCAACAAAACTCCCGGACAAACTCCCGAGTGGTTTCCGTTGTATCGAGCCACCTCCTTCTTCGACATCCCCGACACTCGACCTGAAAACCTGGCCAAACTTATCAGCAAAATGGCTGCAAACAAAACCGTCTTTGATTCGTTCAATCAGTAAGTTCAATGAAATTAAAAAAAGAGTTTTTGTCCTCAATTCAAAACTTTTATTGGAAAGTTATTTTTATGATTGAATCCGATTTCAGATTTTATTACAAGGCGTTGAAAAAGCAAGAAGCTTCTACATTTCACCAGAAATCCATTTTGTGTGAAATCGTTCGTCCGTATGCAAATCATGAGGAAGAATGTAAGTCAAAAGTCTCTCTGTTTTGTCATTTCTCTAGTATTTTTTACTCGTCAATTTAAAAACTGTAATTTTAGACATTTGAGACTTTGATCAAGATGATTGCGTATTTGTTTAGGTGAAAGAACTCAAAAGGAAGTTGATGGACAGGTCATTCCCGTTAGCACAACCAAAATCCGCATGCGCAAATGAACAAAGTGGTTCTTAATAATAATTATTATTATTATTTTTATCATTTTTTCGGGCTCTCAACTCATCGTCACAACCCTTTTTCATGGCCAAGCTGTAATGTGTATCTAACAAAGGGATTTTACACAAAAAATTATATTATTGTTGAAAGAGAAACGGCACGTTAATTTTTTACTTTTCTCAAAACTGTGTATTGCATAATATTATATTATTGCGTTCCATATGTAAATAAAGTGGAAAAATTATTTGAGGAAAGGAGGAGATATTCTAATCTTTTTGGCGGATTAAATGAAAATATGTATTTTATTATTTACCGATTCCGTTTTACACCTGAAAACACGAGGCCTGAAGGCAAATAAAGGCAGAAAACTTAAATATATAAAAATAGTCCGTTCCAACATTCCATTCTAATTCCATTCATGAAACAGAGCAACATAAATATTTTACAAGGAAAGAGACTTTTTTTCCTGTTTCTCGTTCCCTCTCTCTCTCTCTCTCTCTCTCTCCCGTTCAATTCAAACATTCACTTATTTACCACATGCATTTTACTTTGGTATTTCTCGCTCTGTTCTATTTGGATTTGAGTAAGTAAATACAAAATAAGTAATTCACAGTTGACAATATTTCCGGTCGTTCCAGGATTTGACCAACACATTTATATTTTCCCGAGTTTACATTATCAAAGCGTTGTCATCATTTCAACATGTCAAATGTCAAATTTCTCTCATTAAACTCACAAGACCCGGACAAGTTTTGAATTTGTCAAGAATTGAAGGATTGCATCACACATGACAATTTTAATTCTGCTTTTACCACTCAATAAAAGTATGTAGATTGGTAATGAACAAATACATCAAAATGTGGTGACAGTTATTTGGACCACCCAAAGTCAACCCAATTAAAATGTCATTTCAAAAAACTGTGTTTAAACTGTGAATTGCGTGTCTAATTGGGATTTGGATGATGCAACAATTCCTAATATTTACAAAAGAGTTTTGACTCAATTCAGTGTGAATTTTAATTAAAAAGAAAAATAATAATAAATCTGGATAAAAAACCATGGATTCGTCCTCTGGAGTTGCCGGCGGAGCACGATTGATGAATCCCAATTGCAACCGATGTTATTTGTTGGTAAGTAAACTTGTTTTGTTTGTTTGAAAGTGGGAATCAACTTAAAAAGGAAATGATTGAATTACTTACGTAAATGATAATAATAATAATATTTGTTTGCAGATTGGAGAGTTTAAAAGACAAATGACTGCATTTGAAACACTCGCCGGCTACAATTCCATGCTCACATCCAATTTCCTCATACAAACCGTAAGCAAAACAACATTGTTTCTTTATTGACATGAATATACAATTTAAATAATAATAATAATAATAATAAATTATAGTACATAATATAATGTTATGAAAAAATACATTTGAATTGAAACAGTTGAGAGAAGTAATCGGGAAATTCCAGACCGGAGATAATTTGGGATTTGATGCCTGCCAACGACCAAAAGTTCCTTGTGCAGATCAAAGCACATCCACAGACGCTTTTCCATTCCCTTTTCCTACCAATCCAGATCCAGACTCAGCTAACGGAGCACAAAATGATCTCCAATTTAGATCCAACTATGAAATAGACCCACATCTACATATCAAACAAGAAGAAGAAGATGATTCAGCACCTCCCATTTTAATTCCTCAAGTAGAAACGGAAAATCGGAATGTGTCTTCCTCTGGGACAAGAACTCGAAGGGAGAGAAGAACCACAACTCACAATTACAGTTTACTCGGGAATGAGGATGAAGATGAAGAGAGTGAGTTGGCTCCCACCACCACCACCACCACAATCACACGCAGAGGACGAGTTGTCAAACAGACACAGAGAAATTTCATGAGGAAAAAACCCTGGGCAGCAGCTGGAAGTAAGAGGAATAATATAAAAATTAGTGGTAAGAAGGGAAGAGGAGGAGGAGGAGGAAGGCCTCGGACAACAGGACCTCCACGCTCTGCAGACCACCGTCAAAATGAGGTGGAAAATCAAATCCCTCAGACTAATTTTACTCCGTTGACGACGGAAAGACTGAGAGAGGCAAATGAGCACATCAGAGGAATCCGGAAAATTGATGAGGAAGGACGACACAGGACATTTTACGAATGTACCATTTGCCGCAAAAGTATGACTGTCAAAATTAATGCGGCTTTTCATGTGCGCCGTGTTCACTTTCAGGAGAGACTTGTCTGTCCCTTTGCAAGTTCTGGATGCACCCAAATGTTCTACGACTGTCGTCTTCAGCACAACCACAGGAGAAAATGTCCTTTCAAACCCAGTTCTGACATTTCCTCTTTCTTCGTCAACACTCCGGCATCCGCCCGAGCTCGGACTCAAACTGTCACCTCCAACATGAAAAACTCCCTTGATTTTGCCACAACAAAAACTAAAATTTCCCGGCCACGCAAAACTCCTGTAAAAATTGAGCGTCAATCCAAATCTGCCTCAGCAAAATCAAATAATTCAATTGTTGTGTCCAATCCTTTCCCGAATTTTGATCTGAGTACAACTCTAAATGTCAAAGTGGAGGTTGAACGACTCTGTTTGGTTTCTCCACAGCCGTCAAATGTGTTAAAATTCATTACAGAGAACGTGGAAATTAAAAAAGAAGAAGAACAAGAACAAGTTGGGGAGGAGGGGAACGAGACTGAGATACAAAAGACTGAAGCTGATGGGCAGAAAGTAGAGGTGGAACGAGAAAAATCATTTAGTGTCAAGTCAAATGGAACACCCAGATTCGGACTGAAATGTACAAGTCAAAGCAACAGAAATGTTTCTAGTAAGAAAAGTGCCCTGTTGTCTTCACCAGCACATTCAAATGCAGTTGTGGTTGATGATCAAATGGACTTACATTTGGGACTGCAGATGGAACTTGGTCAAGAAGAAGGAGGAGGAGGAGAAAAAGATGGGAATTACAACGGAGCGGGTGTTGATTTAGAAGAGCAGGACGTTGAGTTGATGTCTCAGCATCAGACTGGAATTCTGTTTGTCACAGAAGAAGAATTTGCAGAGGCCATGAAAGGCGAGGAGGAGATGAAAAACAAACAACTTGAGGACGATCGTCATCTTGCAAACAAAATTGAGGAAGAAATGGAACTTTTACATCGTTGACCAAGTTTGTGTTCATCATGCAGAATGCAGATCTCTGATGCAGATTGAGTATTGTACAAATGTCAAGTAAAAACAAAAATGTATGCGTCAAATGTGCATAATTTATTATTATTATTATTATTAGTCTATTTTTATTTGAAGCTCAAACTTTGAGATGGAATTTTTGAACAAATAAAAAAGTACAAATGAAAAGAACAACTATTTTCTGTTTTCGGGATGTAATAGGAAATTTATTAAGAAACTGTATTTAGTTGGACCCTACATAATATATATACTGGATTTGGCATTTGGCATGCAAAATTGGTTCTTGATGAAATAATGTGTTTCATGTGTATTTAAAAAGTGGTTGGTGTTATGAATTATAAATACGTGTTATTTTGGGTCTGGTTTAAATATATTATTTAACTTGTTCAACATGAGAATGCAACAGTTTTAGTAAT
Source organism: Sminthurinus aureus (assembly GCA_034698265.1). Lineage (NCBI taxonomy): Eukaryota > Metazoa > Arthropoda > Collembola > Symphypleona > Katiannidae > Sminthurinus > Sminthurinus aureus. The sequence continues at coordinate 5,692 of JAQGBH010005238.1, read as the reverse complement.
TACCTACTTTACTTGGACTGTGTGTACGCGTATCGTGCACACAGTCCAAGCAGTCACCGTCGCACGAGTATCATGTACTTTTTTTAGCATTTAGTTTCTCTTGCTCCTCTTTTCCTTGTTGTTCAAGCATTTACTTTGATTTATTACTAAATTTCTTGAGCCTTCATTCGCACTCCTCCACACCAGATGACTTAAAAAGCCGTTTGTTTGTGCTTTACTTCCGCTCCTAAGAATAATATTTATGACTCTTGTCTCTGGCCGTAATAATATCCCGTTTTTGATTGTTATCCATCCCTACTTTTTTCATTTAACTTCTTCAATTTTCAACTTGCTATGTTTTTACATGATATTATGTACAAATTTGAGTTGGATTTCAACTCAACTCAAGAATTGTTACTTGTTACTCCCCAAAAAATTAAATCCTATGATTGTACACAACACACTCCATTTGTCTATTTCTACGTTATTTTAATTTATATGAGTGTCAAATGTCAAATGCCAACACAACTAAATGTACAACACGGCAAAAAAACTTGATGTGAACAAAATTATTAGGAGAAAAATTTATTTGATTTATTTAAATTGTTTCTCCACACATTCAAAATTAGGATTAGGAATTTTCATTTCAATTGTTGAGCGGCCAAAAAGTCAGAGCAGGTTGAATAACTTGTAGTTGTTTTGGGGTGAAATCCGTTGATCCTTTACTTTCTGTAAAAACCAAAGTCATAAATATTTACAACTGTGTCCTTTAATTAATTTAAAGTAGGGATAGGAACGGAATAAAACCTGAATGGGATATCTGTAATTGAGTCGTCTCCGTCGTCTTCCGGGACTGGAATGTCAATTCCCTCTGGAACAGGTATATCTGGAATGTCCTTGTTTGAATTTTCGGGTGGTGTGAGGTCGTCTGGTAAATCGTCCTCGGGGATATCAACTGGAATTTCAGCTGGACCATCTGCACTCGAATTTAGGGACTTTCCAAAAATTTGTGGAGTCCAGGCGACGAGGACCACGGCCAAAAGAAGAAGAGTCAACTTGTACATTTTGAGCTTGTTCCACAATTATTTAACCACTCGAAGGAATTATCGCTTTTTGTTTTAGTCTCTTGTGTTTGGTCTCTGAATTTGGGTAGTGTAGTTTGAATTGTTTCAAAAATGCTCCCCAATTTATACGATTCTCAAACCACTTTTTATCCTCGTTTTGATGAGATGTTTGTTATCACAAGTGTGCCTCATTTTTTATTCATGTGTTTTGAGAGAAAAATATGTACATGTTTGTGAAATCCAGTGGTGCAGAATGCACAGAAACACAAGTTGAAATAGGAAAAGTCCATGTAAAAAATCCCTTTTGTTGTTGCATAGAAACTGAATCCACAATTCGGTTTGGACTGTTCATGACTCAGCTGAATGCTCTTGATGCGGTGAAATTTAGAGGGCAATGTTTTTAAATTAAGCAGCACATGAAACAAAGTGCATAACAAATTCGACATTGTCTTTGAAATGACTTTAAATAAAGCATTTACATTTTCCTTCTGCTTGTCACTCAACTCTTCTCTTTTACTGGTTTGCAACCCTAATTTTATCCTTGATGAACATTTTGGCCATAAATCATTAGTTGAAAATTCAAAACAAAGGCGTATTTTTTGTGTTATGCAACGAGTCGTCTGTTTGTACAAGTGAAATTTGTAAATTCAAGCGCACACATCTACAGACTTTTCCACTGTCCTTTGGAAAATGGTCTCAACTCTAAACTCGTGAACCCATTTAATGCTTTTCATGGTGCAAAATCCATGTTAAGGATTTGTCAACTGAAAAAGGATTCAAGGTAAATTGAAGAAGCCATTTCTCCGTCCTCGAATAAGGTTGGTTGATAAACGCGGGTGTTTTGAAAAGGACGTCAAGTGAGACCTGAATCCCGCTTTTCTTCGTCAAAGAAAGACTTGAGTTGCCTAATCGGAGAATTGCAAGGAAAAATATTGGTTGCTCATTATCAAAAAGAAAATGAGCAAATGAGCAAAATTCAAAAGGGTACTCAAAACTCAATCAACCATTTCGATGCTGTGGCAAAAGTCAAGATGAGTTGTTCTTTGGTTTGAGCCAACTGGAAGTTTTGTATCACGCCAAATTTCAAAAATATTACATGACGTGACAAACAAAATGAGGGATAATTTTAAAAAAAGAACCACAATGTTTGGGTTACTTATGATAAAGAAACCGATCCACGGAAAGCGCTTTACCAATCTTTACTAATCAACACAACATTTGTATACACCGTAAATCATGACATGATGCACCAGGAACATGTTTCAGCTGGCAACCATCTTGTGACACAGAATTCGTCATGACGACACAAGGTGCAAATCCATTTGGAATCATCTCGCATAACGTAATCGGTTTTATTTTATCGTAATATTCTTAAATAGTGTTCATCACTTGAGGAATGCCGTGTAAAAGAAAACAGGAATGGTGCTGGACCGTTCACGTTTGTCTGCCAAATAAATTTAGTAATAACAGCAAAATATTAACTTTTGGAAAATGTTGTGTAAATAACAGGAGCAATAATAAACTCGTAACTTTTGGCTCAATTTTCACCCTCCTTTTTCATTCACAAGTAAACAGACTCATAAAACACGGTTGAGCTGAGTCATAAAATCTTGAGGAAATACGCACCACAAACTCGGTAGCAGAATCAGAACAGGCAAAGCAACTACAACCAAAGTTACAACTCTGCAGACTGACTGTGCATAAACACCGTTTTCAATTCTTGTTCCTAAACCTAGAAATTGATGAAATGAAGAGCGGAAAAGACGCCCGAGTTCGTAGAAATCACGACACCTCATCACCTGCATCTCCAGTTAGAAAAAGGGTTAAACTTGAAATTAGTCGGCCTCAACTACCACCAAAACTACCAAAGGAGCAGAAGGAAAGGTCTACAACTGTCCAAGAGCAAACTGAAGATGGCGAAATAGAACAAAGTTGTCCAGAGGAGACCGCACCTCAAATCCTCAATACGAATCCTCAAGGAAATGTGACAGAGAATTGGACAAAAGACTCAAAATTCAATGTGCTTGAAATTCCAGAGGTTAATTTTATACTTATTCAGACCTGGACATTTTTTACAAGGGTTCACATAAACGTTACTCTGTAGCTCTAAAATTTTGTGCATGTTTTAACGGAAAGATGTGTTTGTTAGTACTCTCGTCTCAATTTCGGCATCCCAGACTTTTGGCGCCTTGACGACTGCAAAATCGGGAAAGGATTTTGGTACCAAAAAAGGTTTTTGGATCACGTCAAATATTTCATTGCTCTGCACAACGACCAATCCGCTGGCACCCACTGGGACACCACACGACAATTCACAGTCAAACAACAAATCGGGCTGCAAATTCCGGAAACATTTAAGCTTTCTTTTAGGGATATCCTCAAAAAGATTGGAGATGACCATAAAAAAGCCTGGAAGACTCCTCCGCGAGTTTGGCTTGATGTTCGAGATTTCTCTATTTTGTTCAGTGCTGAGGTGAATGGCGGCAAGGGAAAGGGGAATCCAATGGCAACGCTCAAAGCCATAGAAGAACTAGTGACTCATTTTTCCTTTGGCGGGCGACTGTACTCAGAAATGAGGATGGCTGAAGAAGAACTCCTCGGATTTATCCTGCAGCATTTCAAGCATGTCGAGTATTTGTGCCTTCAGGACGACATGCTCCGCACCAAAAGTTCTGCTTCCGAAATCCGACTGGAGTCGCATGTACAAAAGAGCAGTTTACCCAAACTGGAAACCATTCGCTTGGTCCATTCCCGCTCAGTGTTTTCCGTCCAGTTCATCCTCGAGCTGGTGGGAAAGTGCCCCAAACTCTTGAACATGTTCGGAATGCCCCTGCACTTACTCAAACATGTGGATCGGAAACTCAAAGACAAGGGGAAAGAGAAAAGTGGGCGGGGAGAGGAGGTCGCAGATGGTTCCGCCTTCAAGTCATCGATTCGTTCTGTGTACACGAGCAGGAATCACTACGCGCCGTACAGGGCCGCTCCCTATTTCCTCGAGGACATTTCCGTCTTTTGCGGCAAAGGGAAGAGAGCCCTCTATGAATGGAGCACTCGAAGTTTCTTCATTTACAATTTTTACACTCGAGGCAAATGCTGCGAGATCATGTCAAATGCTCTTAAAGAAAATGCGGACACCCTTCAAAAATTGGCAATTGAACCGCCATTTGAAAACCGAGATGGTAAAATGTGTAGAGTTCATTTCCCAGTTCTGAAAAAATGCACCAGTCTTCAAGTCCACATGATGCGACAACATCAAATGGCTCACCCATTTTTCCCAACCGATTTTGACCCCGCCAAAAAGTTGCCCAACTTGACTCATGTTGAAATAACAGTGGACAAAAGGTCAATCACAGAGAACTCACGACCTTATCCAACTTACGGAAAAAGGTCACTCTGGTCACTTTTCGATGAGCATTTCCCCGCTCACGTGTTGCAAAGCGGATTTGCGTCCGTCAGGGTTTTAGCTCTGCTCCATTTTTCTCCGTACGAAGTGATGCCGAGAATGGCGGAACTGTTCCCCAATTTGAGAGTCCTTCGTTTGGCCAACGGTCTTGTGGACATCGTCACCGTCCTGCACCTCTGCTACAAGCATTGGCCAAAACTGCAGCAGCTCATCCTTGAAATTAACAATGACACCAAATTTGGGAATCTGGATGCTGGATTCACGGGAATTCCGCAGGACACATTAAAAACTCTTGTACACACGATCGATCCAGCTTCAGAAGACGCACTGGCCATTGTCCAGAAAAATCGAGTCAAACTCCCCATTTCGCATCTCAAGGGTAACTCACTTTTTGCACATTCTCTTTCACTTGTAGTCTATTTTAAGATTCACTCGCGAGTTTTACAATAGAAATCTCGCGATATTTTCCACTGAAACTCTCTTTTCTTTGTAGATTTGCAACTACTCAAAATCGTTCTTCGCTCATCCGGATTCGGTGGGAGCAACTTGCCGCCAATTTTTACACCATTTTCAATCTTTTTTGGGTTTGATCGCAAAAACATGCCAAATGTAAAAATTCAAATCTGTTTTAGTGATCGAGTGACCAACACGGAAAAACAAAGTGAGTTTTAATGTTTCCAATGTCCTTTTCTACTATTAAAAATATGTGTAATTTGATTTTGCACAACTTGTATTTTTTTTGCAACAGAAATGTCCGAGTCTTTGGAATCAGTTTTGCAGTACATTGAATTGGAGGACTGAGATTTATTTTCAAATGATGGTTTCTAAAAAACCTCTGGAAATGGAATGGAGATTTGTAATGGTATTTTCTTTAGATTGGATTGGATTTGTGTGGGTGTATAAAAGCTCTTTTATTGTTTGGGTTAACCAAGTTAAACAGGTGGCAAATTTCAGTTTGGTTGACCCTGGGTTTTAATAAAATGTGTTTGTGCCCATGCAAAACACTCAAACTGGGACATTTCATACTTGATTTCTTGTCAAGAGTACAAATTTGCCCACATGAAAACCAGAAATCTGTTTATGCTGAATGCAAATATTTAGCCTCTTTGTTTTGTTGTGATGGGACGAAACTGTAAAGGGATCCAAAGCAAAACTAGTGAACAATAAGTAATAAATTAGAGTAAAAAATACAAAATTCTATAGATGCCTTCAAAAGACACAAAATAAGCATCAAGATTTTGAAAAA
>JAQGBH010005237.1:0-14738 GCA_034698265.1 Sminthurinus aureus | reverse complement strand
ATAGTAAACTAGTAATACCATGGATGCTCTGAATTAATAATAATAATAATTAATAATAATACTGTTCGTATTAGAACTATGATTAAAAACTATAGATGAATATTAATGAATGAATGAATAAATTAGTAAATAAATATATAGTGAGGAATTCAAAGAAGAAAAAAGAAACAAAATGATAATAATAATGGCACATACCACTTAAATATTTTTCTCCGGTGAACTTCCATGCAAGACTTGGATCTGATGCTGTTGACTGGTGTTCTTTGGAGTTAGGGACAACAACTGAACTGATATCATTTTTAATAGTTTCCTCTTTGACACTCAGTTCTTGTTTTGGTTTTGGTTGTTGTTGTTGATTATGATTTTGATTTTGTTGTAGAATACTTCCATTGACATGTGTGTCCTTGACTGACTTGACATTGATGTAATGAACTCCATTTCCGTTTTGTTCAGTCAATTCGGTGTAAATGTAATCCGGACCAAATTTGTCACTATGTTTATTATTGTTGTTGTTGTTGGTGATTCCATTTTGGAAACGTTCATTTTCATTTTGACTTTTCTTGTGAGGAGTAAAATTAGTGAGGATCGGCATTCCGTCCTCAATTTGTGCGATTGATGGCATATTCTTCTTGTAGTTTTCTTTTAAATATGTTGATACTTTTTACTGTAGATTGTTGTTGTAGAGGGTAGTAGTAGTAGTACTAGTAGTAGTACTAGTAGTTGTCAACTTAAAATTGATCAATCAATCAAGATTTCAAAAACTAAATTGTTAAAATGTACTTGTTTCCGTTTTCAATTCCTATAAAATTCACATACAAAATAGAAAAAGAAAGAAAAAATTATACTCGTGTCTCAAGTCTCATAATAATATTATATTATTATTTATTCATCATAATAATATCATGAAAGCACATGCAACATGCTCACAATGTGAAATCTATTGACTATTGACTTTTGACAATTTATACGACTATTTTTTATCCTATATACAAATATAACGTGTGTAACATTATGACAAATGATAAATAATTGAGTATTGAGTATAAAAAGTACTTAAACAGTATCAAGTACCAAATGTCAATTATAAATTATAAAAAAAAGAAGACAGTTTTTGATAAAAAAGCACTTGTTACACGTTACACGTTCCACATTCCACATTATACGTTACATGTTGCATGTACTTTGTACATATTTAGCTACTTCTACAGACAAGATTACAGATTACAAATGTAAATAATAAATAATAGTAATAAAAATAGTAAAAAAGTATTGATGTTTACCTCTCTTAAGTGTTCAATTATCTTCAGTTTCAGTTACACATGAGATTTAGACTTTAGACGTACGTCTAGTTTAATATTAACTTAGGATTTAAGTACTTGACCGGCCGTAAATAAAATTGTCACACAACAAAAATAATCCAACTTTTTCACTTTTTTTTTTTAAAACAAACGAACGAACCAACAAAAATAATTTATATATTATTATAACTTGTGATTTGTGATTGATTGATTGATCTTTCCCTTTGCTGTTAGGAACAAATAATAATATAATACATGGTATTACAATAATAATAATAATAATTGTTGTTGTTGTTATTAGTTAGACGATGCAAAGGACAAAACGACACACAAGTCTTGTTTGAGTCCGTGTTTCGTGTGCTGAATTCGACTTGATTCTGAATACTGAAGAGTCTGTAAGTAGTGAACGCGTTCAAAACTGAAATTTTCTCTGCTGTGTCTGAATGAATGTTGGATGTTTTGTGTGTAGAGATTTTCCAACGCTCTCATTGGTTACTTGAGGAATCACACCATCCTCAACATTCAACATTGATGACGAGTCCCACTAGTATTCGCCTTCAGTTGTGAATTTTTACTAGGTATACTTTTATTTAATACTTATAGTTTATACACGATTTTGTCTATATATATTTCTAAATACATCAGGTGAGCACGCGAGAGAGACTTGAATGTAAATGTACATATTTACATCCTTATTCCTTATGTAAGTACAAATACATATATGTATAATGTACTTGTATCCAACAACACTTTTTGCCAGTTTTCCCCAGCTCTATGACTTCATTGCAAATTTTCTGCAATTTTTTTTCCTCTTTACTATTTACTACTACTATCTACTATCTACGGTCTACTACATACTACATACTATATACCGTACTACAAAGTATACGACGTACACACAAACACAGTTCTCTTGTCTAATGTCTTTGAATGTCGCCTGTCTGTGCTAAGGCTAAGAGAAGTCAACCAGTGCGGTCATCATCACCATCATCATCATTGTTTACACCAGGGTTTGTATCAAAATGCATACATTATCTTAACCCTTTCTTTCCTTTCTACTTGTATCTTGTATGTATTACTTGTCGCTTATCAATTATCAATACTAAATAGTCAATAGTAAATGGTCAATAGTAAATGGTGTAAGTAATCAAATCACCAAGTATTTATTAGAATTTAGAATTTAGAACACATAACATCCTTTCAGTGTCTGTAGTCTGTCGTCTCTAAACTCTCAACTGTAAAAGTGCATCTTGCATTCAGATTTTTTTCCTCGTCTCAACTCTCAAGTTTTCAATCATATATTATGCAGTTTTTCATCTGGGGTGTATTCAATTGCATGTATCATGTATCTTCTATGTACATGTCGTGTACTGCTGAAAATAGGTAGAAAGTAGGATAAAGTAGGATACCTACCTGTTTTGTTTATTTGCAAGATTTAGGTGTATATCTACCATTTATATACCATCTATACCGAATACAGAGTGGAGAAAAGGGTTTTTGTACACAAAAAGTAAAAACGTAATTGATACAAGGTACATGTTTACAGGACACATGTGACAATTATATATATACAATTGTCATGTATTGTGTAGAGTAAAAAGTATAGAGAATAGAGGTAAATGTAATAGATATTCAAAAAGAAAGTGTTCCGTTCCCACTATCTATATTTTCTATTCACTATATATACTATATGTCATGTTCTTCTTTTCTCCGTCGTTTCTCGTTTCTCGTTTCTCGTCTTCGGTGTAAAGTCCATGTGCTACATCATGGAACATGGAATATGGAACACCGAATACACACCACTACAAACTTTACACACACATACACAGTTCCATTTGTAGTTGTGTACTATGCTATATGTAAGGACTAAGGCTACGACGGAGTTGCTATTGATTTTTTGAGAAAAATTAGAGCATCGCATACCGTTTAATAGAGGATGATATCATTAGACTTGGGCTAGGTAATAGTAGTCAGTTTGAAGACTTTAGTTGACTCGGAAAATATGCATATGCAAAAAATGTATATATATAGTTCCGAGTAGATAGTAGATCGTATATATAGATAAAAGATATCATGATGTAAATATCCGCATACCATAATACTATAATGTAAAAACACAAAACACGTATTGCATAAATATAATAATAGCTTTTCAATCTCATTATACACTTGATAGTTGCACATTAAACATTAAACTGATCCTATAAGCTATAATCTATAAGTAGACAGTATAGACAGTGTAGAGTGTAGACAGTAAACTCGAATCTTAACTCTTAACTATAAACAAAAAATAAGACGTACATACAGATGAGGAGGAAAAGAAGGACGTAGGTCGTTATAAATAAAAGTAAATAAATAAAGAAATGGTATGTATAATACATACAATATACTGACGTGTGTTTCTGTGTTGTGTGCTGTGTGCTGTGTGTCTGTGGACTGTGGAGGAATGAGATGAGTGAGAGTGCCGTGTATGTACATATGAGAGTACGAGAGTACGAGAGTATGAGTCAGATGCTCAATGTTGTGACGATTAAAAATGATGATGATGATGATGACTCAAAATACACCCAATATTATCCACGTATCATAAACTATTTACTATTTCTAGCATCATACGACGCATATGATTGATGAGCAATGATTGTACATTGTACGCTGTGTACATATGTAAACAGATAAAAACAACAATGAATAAATTTGCAGATTTTGAGAATCCACAATCTAGAATCTAGAATCTAGAGTACTCAAACAAGGAGTAGTAGTAGCTTTTAGGATTGACGTTTTAATGATAATAGATATCTAATATGTAACACTGTGGGCAAAATCTGGGAATCTCCGATCAAAATAAATAAATGAATGAATGAATGAAAATGAAAAATGAAAAGTATTGAGCATTTGTCATTTGTCACATAGATATACGTCATAATTACCTATTATCCATTATCTGTCATGCTAACATCTGACATTTGAAATTTGAAAACAGACATGTACATTACTATTATCATAGTCTCAACTTGAGGCTTGAGACTCTCAATTCACAAATCTCAAGCTCCTCCTCTCTATTGTATGTAGATAAGTAATAAGTACACAATACAATATACATAAATGTATATAATTGCCGTTTACTTCAATATTTAATGATTATATTAACTTCATCATCAGCTATTAGCTCACTTTGTTATGCACTTGTGCCGTGTACTTTGTACGTGTACAAGTGTCGAATGTAGTTTGTAGTTTGTAGTAGTGTAGGACATATTGTGCTCTGAAGTACTTTTGTAGGACATCAGAATAAATATGTATGAGTTGTATTTGTATCATGTGCATTTATGCTTTATGCCTTTTCGCTTGTGGCGTGTGGATTGTGGATTGTGGAGAATTTAAGTAAAGAATGAAACCAAAACATCGTACGATTTTTTTCCTTTCCTAATACATAAAATGTTACAGTCATATCATATATAATAATAATAAGCAGTACAGATTACAGTATTCTACTATACTCTATAGTCTATACTAATGTTTACATTTTACATGGAGCTATAATATGGGCATATCATACATAATAAGTATTATAGCTTGTGTCAGTGAATGACTGTAGTTAATATTTTATTAAGGATACAAGAGACAATGTAGAACATTATGATTGCGGTTATTATTATAATAATTTTACTTGTGACTCCTGATACCTTTTAAACGCTTCGCGTCGAATTTTTTAATTTCCACTCTGCTCTGTATAAAGTATACAGTATACAGTATAACGTACAAACTATTGATAATTTATTCCGTATCCCCTTTTTTGTTAACGGTCCAACTTTGCACACCATACATATGGCTTGTTGAGGTAGCCCCAGTATATTGGGCACTGTATGCTGTAGAGTGTAGTGTAGAGTGTAGGCTACAGTCTACGTCCTTATTCCTGATTTTCCTTCCTCTTCATGGTTCCCTGTATTCTGTATTGGGTAATTTCAAGGTCCCCTCTAACCCACATGATGTTGGATGTGGGATGTTGGAAATGGGTAAAACAAACATGAACATAATATGTTCAACATATCATACAATATTTTTTATATTATGATTACTCTTGGATAAATAATTAAACTGAAATTAATACTATTTCCCTCTTCTGTTTTAATGGAACCTGGAACGCATGAGTATTGACTATAATATTTTATATGCAATGCGTTCAAAGGCATGTCTAGTGTATACTGCTTACTGCGAATGTGTACGGATTACAGATTAATTAACATCGTCCGATATCCTATTCATTTTTTAAATGACAAAAGTTACAAAGTTTAGTTTAGTTTATAGATTCAAGTTTCAAAACTGTCGGAATATTGTAAATGTGTTTTGTATTTTTTTGGCGGAGGCCTAATCTTATCATAACCATACTTCATACTGCATAATCCATCGTGTATAGTGCCTATTTATTGGCAACTGATTTCCGTCCTGGTGGTGCAGTATGACGAGTAAGGAGTGAGGAATGACAAAAGGTTATTCATTTAAATCCTGAGAACAGAGAAGCTAAACTTGAATTTACAAGATACATAATACATGTGTATTATGTATATAAAAAACCACGTGGTGTGCGTAATGTGTAATTTGTCACATTCTCGTTTCTCTCATTGCACATCGTAAATGTTTGATTTTGTTTTGTTTTGCACCAATTAAATAGTAAATACGTGCATTCATGCTCCATACTCCATACTTGATCTATACTTGATCATGATATTACATATTTATTCTTTATGAACTTTTGATGTCACCATCCACCATCCACGGTGAAGGATTAGTAATAAAAAACTTCGTCATCCGTCACACCATAATATCACTGCACTGTCAAGTGTCAAGTATTTGTTATGATTTTCCATGTGTTCTGCTGCAAATGACAAACAATGAAATCAATGTAAACAGTAAAAACACTCAACACTCAACACTACATGCACATCTGTATAAAGTATAAAAGTACATATTTCACACACAATCCAACATCAAACATCAAACAATAATAATAATAATAATAACAAGTATGTACTTGAGATTAGAAAAATGAAGGGAGGAAGCCGATAATTTGTACAAAAAAGAGTACATATATATGTATTGTGCTTTTAATGACATTTTTAATACTAGGAAACTACTAGGAAATAGGAGCTGATTACTGCTTATGTAACTCCAATGCAATTGCAAGTGGTTATTACATCAATGTATACAATGTACAATATCCAATATCCAATGTACACGTACAGATAAACACAGCATAAATAGCATGTAAAACATGAAACATCAACCTACAATCTATTTGAACACCTAGAACCTAGACTCTACACTTCGGCAGAAATCAGAAATGATGGACTGAATCAATTATTAATTAACTACACATTACACTTTATACATATGCATATTTATATTTGTATAGGTTCGTGTTCTGAAATACAGTAGGCAGTATTAGGCAGTAGGTGCTGTTTGTTATTATGTAAAGTGTAAACATTTCTCCAGAACCCAAAAGTAGTCATTATTTATTATTCAACGTGTACCATGTACTATGTAAATCCGTACACGTACTACTGACTACTGTCAGTTAGCAAGCATGTACAATCTACATTGTACACGATGATGACTGATAGATGACTAGTGAGTCATTTCATTTTTCATATCGCTCATACTTTATAATTTATAATGAGAACATTTTTCACCCAAAATGGTCAGTACAAAGCTGGAAAGTTACCTGTGCTTTGTAAGTATTTAACATCCCATTTTTTCCATATTCCATGTTCCACATTCTAAATACAGCAATAATATTGCATCTATTATCCGGAAATGTTATACAAAATACAAACTATTATTTATGTTTATTTTCCAAAAAAAAATAAATGGCAGGAAATAAAATTCTCAAAGCTCAAATATCAAAGCTCAAAGCTCAAAGCTCAAACCGCACCAAAAACAGAAATAATAAATAATAAAACATGAGGTAGGTTGTGGAATGTAGATTGATACATAAAGCATACATGTACATATTTAATATTTCACATAGATATGAAACAATGATAATTTAATTTTCTTACAACTTTCAACACGTGACTTTCTGTATTCTACAAAAGTTCTCACCGATGAAAATCTTTAAGCTTTAAAAACTAATGATATTTAATATATTACATAAACTTTTTTAAAAACCAGAAACAAGATGCTATCCTAGTTCTAAGTTCTACGTATCTAGTGTGTTATGTTATGCTAGGTTATGTGATGAGAATCAAGGTGTTGTATGTATTATGGGTAGAAGATAGAAGATAGAAGACAGAACAGAGACCAAAGACCTTTTAGCTATGTATTCTATGGATAATGGATCCTTATATATATCTTATATAGAAGTTATATTATAATATGTTACGTACAAGTTGTGCGAGCTTAGTTGTTAGTTGTTAATAAGTATTTTGTATTTTACTTACATCCACATGCATACAGCTATTCGTGTTATTTATTATTCTTGATTCTTGATGCTCCATGTACAATGTACATAGATTCATAGATTTTAAATGTGTACAACATACATTAAGTAGTATTACCTAGTATCTAGTATATAGTATCTAGTATTCAAGTCAAGTCAAGAAGAAACTGCAGCAAAAACAGACTATACCTTTAAAAAATAATAATACGCATATTATTCCATATACTCTTTTTGTTGATGTGGAAATCCTTATGGAAATCTCAAAAGCTCGTGTATGCTTACGTCCGATAACAGTGACAAAAAAATACATACATGTAGAATGTACTAATAGAGTATAGAGTATAGATAATATCATTAGATGCTGAAAACTGAACACTGACTTGCGAACATACAACATATGTACAACTTGCAACTTGTAAGGTTTAGGTTGTTGGGCTGTTGACTGTCGACGATCTTGAAGTCATACGTTGGTTCTTTGGTTTTTGTTGAGGTATTTACACACTCAGTTTTTTGTCTGTACTGAAGAAATACTTTGCATTTACCGTGTACAGTGTGTATTGTGTATAATGTAATATGTAATGCATGTTGTAAAACAATGAATGTAGTTGGTTGAATATTGGATAGATTAAAGGTGATGGTGATGTTTCTTATCCATAATCCATAATGCATAATACATAATCCATAATAGGTGTACACATAAACTGTTGAGTGATAATAGATAAAATGAGCCGTCCTCACAAAACACTGGTTTGGTTCGGTATTCAGTATTGATGCGCTGGACGACTAAATAGTTTTCATGTGTATTCATCAAATAGTAAATTCACTGCTCTAAGTACGCTGACTCTGGGTTCTGGGTTCTGGGCTCTGGACAAAAATATGTACACGTAGCAAAAAATCTCTCTTACACATAAATGATGATGAAATCCAGACAAACTTGCACATTTTCACTTCTTATACGTGCCACATGCATAATTCATACTACATTCTACATTCTACATCCACCATACTTAGTATACTCTACCTTCAGTCTACACATTTTCGCACATCACACCACCAAACGTACACTAGTGTACACGCGTCAATCGATAATAGGCTCACACAAGGTAAATAAAGTTGAATAGCAGAAAAACATGCCATGTAGTTACTTGGCTATGCTATATACTATAAGCCTGGAATAATAACAAAAGGCAACTATGAGTATGCAGCAACATGCATCAAACATCATACGTTATACAGGAAAGAGGATTCAGAATGCTCCTTTATACACAAAATATCATAATAAATATCACAATAATTCATACGTTGTTGCTCCACTGTTCTGCGATTCTAGGATTCTACGATTCTACGATTCTAAAATTTCATAACAACAATGGCAATAAACAGTGACGACTATGACGAGATCTTCCCCAGTTTCATCACCTCTCCAAACTCGAAACTCGAAACTCGAAAGTTCTTATGTCTAAAGGCTCAACTGAACCACAGATTACAGATGATGCTTTATGATTTTTACAGTAAAAACTGAAATCATCTAAAACAATAACAAAAAACACCCATGACAAAAAGGTGGAAAAGAGGAACGAGGTTCCTTATTCCATACGTCATTTTAGTTTGTACTTTGTAGATTGTAGATGGTCAACATGTTTTCCCGTGGAATAGGAATTACAATTTACAACTACAAGCTACATGTATGTATATAATGTATAGCAGACGTGTGTAATTGCTTACGTACACAGTACACAGTACACGATGCACAATATATAAACAAAAACGTAGATGCATTAAGTATTATGTATGTACAAGGTAAGCATTGAGCATAACTAGTAACTAGTAACGAGGATCCTGATTGGATTCGATATTCGATTGGATTGGTAAATACAACAATAAAACAATATTACAATCTCTGTAGTGGATAGTTGATAGTTGATAGTCGAAATATAATAAAAATGTACATGTGCTTCAATTTTCTTTCTATAGTTATCAATTACAAGTATTACAACCTTTAATTGCGTGCATTTAATTGGTATTTTCCTCTAAAAATGTTTCCTCATCCTTCTCTACTCTCTACTCTTTACGCTTTACTTTTTACGTGGATCGTCGTCATTCATTAATTATTAATCAACGTGCACAATACACAATACACGATGCGACGTGCTACATGGGACCATTTTACGTTTTAAATTATTAAATGTAGCTTTTCAATTTTCCTCTAAAAATTGCGAAATTGATATTGAACTTGAAAATTTGAAACGAGGAGTAGAAGCATTTCCTTTTCATAATTCATAATTCATAATTCAAAATGCTTGACATTTTGACTCATGTGTTTTGTTTGTGTATTGTGTATTGTGTACATCTGCATTTTATGTTTTAATTTCTCTTTCATCCCTGTGTACATTGAGTATTGAGCATTGAGCATTGAGCATTGAGCATTGAACATTGAACATTGAACATCCGGAATCGGACATGAGTCCAGTTACTAAATCAGTAAATATGCTACATAAGCAGACAGCAGACATCATAATATATATATAAAATATATATAAAAAATAAAATGGTTCATTTTACTGCTTCTGATTAGTTTTATCTTGACCATGCCAGACCAGGCGTTCAAAAGTCAGAACATGATGAACACCACGATTTCAAAGTGTGATCTGGAAAAGGACTTGGAACTTGGACTTTTGGAATTTTAAGGGAAAAACTATGGTCTCAGTAGTCAGACAGGATGTGATATGTACAATGTACATTCTATACATTCTGCAAGCACATGGGTACATTGATATTGATACTATTCGTATTTTGTATTTCGTATGGATTGTGGATATTTTTATAAGTGTCATACACACGGATGGATGACAAAAATGACATATGATAATAATGACATTATGGACTATAATTTATTATATTATCTGTGTATTATATAACATGTGCATGATGCATAAATAACATAAATAAAACAAACAGACTGCATAATATATCCATTATCCATTAATTCCATTATACATATAGAAAATATTGTAGAAAAAAAAATGAAAATTGAATGACAAAGTTTTTAATAAGCATAAATTTAATATGGGTTGATAGTTGTTAATGCTGATGGATGATTGTATGAAACATGTAACTTGTATTTACAACTTCCACTGTGGACTGTGTAATAAATAATAAACATGATGACTTTTAGCTTTTGGACTGTGGTACAAAGTTCAATCATTTAATGAATGAAAATTGACACACGCCAAGGCAAGCCAGTTACTGATCACTCACTGCCTGCCTGCCTGCCGCTGACTGATTGACTGAGTCTTGAGTCTTGAGTCTGTTTGGTCCAGCCTGGACCAATATTGAAGTTTGAAGAGTGAAGAGTGAAGACGGACGACGCATATATATCAAGAATCAAGAACAGCGGTGACCAGTGACCACGGACAGAACAGGCTAATAATCTTTGATCTTTCTACACATTACACATTCATATCAATATCAATACCAATGTAATTAATAGTTATAATTATTTGGTTTAGAATATTTCACTAGGTAAATACATATTTAATATTTACCAGATAGATTCAAATTCAAGCTCCAAGATCCAAGATCCAAGATCCAAGATCCAAGTGCATTGTAGATTGTAGATTATAGACTGTGGACTTTGGATGACATACATGTCCTATTTCTTATCACTTGAATTTGAATTTGTTACGAGTTGAGAGCTCTTTTTTGATGACATTGACTTTTTTTCTTGCATGTATACACACAAATCATATTTACATATATGTACAATATGTACAATGTACAATGTACACACTATATAAATACAGAGGAGCGAGAATCGAGAATGAATTATTATGAACTATACATATGAAATCCGTCTCCTAATCAACTGTGTCAAATGTTAATGTCTTTATTGCACATGTATGTATGTAACTAAAAACAGACTACTGCTGAATGCTGATGCTTAAAGCTCAAAGTGTATCAGTAACCAGTACACACTAACCACAACAAGAACCCAACAGACTTTGTACCCTGTATGTACTTTGTCCATAATTCCATAATCCATAAATACATTGACTATTGACTATTCATGTACATAGAAAATTTATACATATACACGCATTTTTTACTGGTAATTGATAATTGATATTTTAGTTGACTCTCTCTCTGTCTTTACATTTTCTTTACATTTTCTCTACATTTTCAAAAGTAATGGCCCGATGACTGAGAAATGACATGTTTAAATGTATACATGTATATTGTATATGATATATCAAACACATGAAGGATATGATATATTATATGTATGTGCTTTGTGCTTATTATACAAAATATTTTTATTGATACATTTTGATACATGGTCAACTCTGATAAACTTTTCATAATTACGGATTTTGTCAGTGACGAATCATCACCACAGCCATAAAAATGAATAGATATATCTAATATCTCGAATCTCGAATCTCGAATCTACCGTCACTTCAACAAGTTAATCGTAAATAGTAAAAACAGCGGTACATAAAGAATAAAATGAATTATATTATTAATTATTATGTATCTTTTTTGTAAACAACCTCTGCATTTTTTATTTTTGTGTCTCCCAATCTCGCAAAGATGATTTTTCTTTCTGAAACGGATACAGAAGGTATAAAAGATGCAAGGAGACTTTTTTACTCTGATATTTCATGTGTCATGTGTAAATATTATGGAATAGGGAATCATTTAAATACTGAATACTGAATACACATCAGTGTTGTCACTTATCAATCAAGATGCAAGATTCAAGAAACAAGAAAAAAAGTCTAAGAGTCTTTGAGGTCCTGGAATTATCTAACAGGACTTTGATACGAAGGAAATGAGAAATGAGTAAAACATGTAATTTTTTTATCATTTATCATTCAACTAGCAGACAAACAGTATGTAAAATGAATGTAAAAGTTAAATGTGTAATATCTAATATCTAATGGAATAACAGTTCAAAGATCACGTTGTTTCTCTCCTTTGGAATAAAAGTGCTACTTCTCTTTAGTGTTTAGTGTTTAGTGTAATGCATCTAAATTTATGTATTTATGTTTGGAATTAGACGGAATATTTGTTAGAGTATCTATTTTCTGTACTCTGTACTCTGTACAAAACACGTGAGGGATCAAAGTGTAAAGTTTTTCATGGGAAAAAATGGGAAGCCGAAAAAGAAAGTGCAAAGTCTATTTTCAATTTTCACTTACTTCTTTTGTGCATTAATGTACACACACGAACTTAGAGCTTACAAGTGTTTGGTGTTTGGAGCTTTGAGAGTCGAGAACAACAAGATATGGAAATAGAACATAATGTGAGTAGTTAGTTCAATCTATAACATGTTGTATGTACAATGTACAATGTGCAGTGTACAATGCTCAAATATGCAACTCAATTTTTAGTTTTTTAGACTTTGGACCCGAAAAAAAAATTTCGTGTGTATTTTGTATTGTGTAGGTATAAACAAATGCGGTTTGAAAATGGAAAATGTGCAAACTCCAAGTTCCAAACTCCAAACTCCAAGCTCCAAATAACGTACATTATAAAGTATAAAGTAGACGACGACGGGGTTAGGATAAAATGCGTTGTCGTGTCGCTCTGCTTGCACTACTCTGCTCTCTGTTCTTCTCCTCGTATGACCTCGAATGACGTTCACAATTCACAATTGACAATACATATTGTTATACAATCACTTGTTTCTGAATTCTGAACCTCTTTATGAGACTAAATACTAGAGACTAGAGACACGTGTGTGTATATAAATTTAAATTGCGTATATAAATAAAATGAGGATATGTTACAATGTGCCTAGAATCTAGA
Organism: Sminthurinus aureus; assembly: GCA_034698265.1. NCBI lineage: Eukaryota > Metazoa > Arthropoda > Collembola > Symphypleona > Katiannidae > Sminthurinus > Sminthurinus aureus. The sequence goes on along the minus strand of JAQGBH010005237.1, from coordinate 1,193 downwards.
ATCTAGAATATATCTGTAGCCGTTTCAAAAATACATCCGTAATATCTAATTTTTAATGAAGATCGTAAATAAACATAATGCACAAAATAGCAGGGGTTTGAATGATGAGGAGGCAAGAGGCAAGAGACAAGAGTCATATGAGTAAACCACGAGCACCGAGTGCAAATCATCAGTAACCCGAAATCCGAACAGACGAAATGTGCCCAGGTTTTTTTCCCTCTTGGCTCTTGACTCCTTTTATTTTTTTTATCTTTGGTCCTTTCATAAATACATTGCCCTTCGAAATGTATCCACAATCTACAAATATGTGTATGGGTGTGACTCGGTGTGTCTACTACGTTCCGGCTCCGGATTGGATTGGATTGAACTTTGAACAGAGGGAATGTTGAGCCAAGATCGTAATTCTCAAAACTCCAAAGTATAAACTCCAAACAGTTGTGTTTGTATATTATGGTATACAGTATACAGTATACACAGTGAATATTATATTGCACCGCAACCAGTGCCAGTACCAGTAGAAACTATACAAACAGCCAGCTCCTTGTTTTACAAAAGTTCTTTTAAGATTTCGAAACAGTTTGAATTCAACTTGGGAGCGAACTTGACCTCTTTTTCCTTCTTCTCCTTTAAACATGAATATATATTATGGATAGTTGTGCTCATATAGTCATCTCTAAAAAATGTTTCATGTTTCATACTCAGCGTTTATAGTGTATGTTGCAAATTGTGTAGGATAAAAATAATGTGCACACTTGATTCAATATGCATCCAGAATCTAGAATCTAGAATGTAGAATCCAGAATCCGAAAGTTACGGACTCACATATACTTTTCCTCATACTGATACTGATACTCATAGTGATTCGGATATACATGAGAAGGAACAAGTACATATTTATTTGGGTTTCTTAGACTGGGAGACAGAAAGAAGACAGAGTATAAAAATATTTATGCGGTTGAACAGAACATGTGAGATCATTATTCCTACACATTTGCAAGCTTAATTGAGTACAAAGTCCACATTCATCCAGATCAACAGACTAAAGACTCGAGACTACACTCTACACTAGAGGGACTTAAATTTACATGTTTTGAGAAAATTTAAGTCAGGAACCCGATATATTGTTCCTTTTGATGTAAAAAACAACCTCTGAAAATTTCGTTTTATTCGGTTGAGGTTTAGAGGTCGCTCAA
>JAQGBH010005236.1:0-14739 GCA_034698265.1 Sminthurinus aureus | reverse complement strand
TGAAACCTAAAATACCGATTCGTACTGCTCAAAAAATCGTGAACCTTGTGACCGATCTGCATCCTTGTTACCAATACATAAATATCTATGCATAAATTTGAGAAAATTCTAATCACCAGTCAGTACACTTCGATTGGGGTGTTGTGCGTTGTGTATTGAAGTATGGGCCGACAAATAAATAAATTGTTGGAGGTTGGAAGTAAAAGTACATCTGCATACTACATACGCATAATATAATATACGCGTATTTGGAAAGAACGGGGAATGGATAACTAGAAAATGAATGAAGGAATGAATGAATGAACGAGTGGTTTTTTCTGATGCTTTCGTAATAATATTGTCAAATCATGCAGAAGACGTATCATAAAATTATACCGAAAATTTTCAAATGCTTTTATGTGCACTTTATAAACATTAAACATGGACGTTGAACGTGTGTGAACTAAGCATTCCTTTCTTTCTTTCTTTTCCGTAAAACACTATAATTTGAAAGATGAGTATGTTAAATAGTTATTACTTATGAAACGAGAAAATTATTGTTATTACTTCCAACTTCCAAAGCAACGGAATAGTACTGATAATCATATACATATAATATGACAGTAATTGTAGCAGTAAAGAATGTACAAGTGGTGACAGTTTTATAGTGTACAATGTCATGTTTTATTTGGACTTATCTGATGATATTACAAAAGCATTGGTGCTAAAAAATTGAAATGTATGTCTACATTGTTTACCACCTTTTCATATGTTCTTATACTCTCATGTGACAGTTACCACTACCACAACCACCACCAGAGAGAATAAGAAAAAAAACTAGTTGTGAAATCAGAGTGATAAAAAGTGTATATCATTTTTATATGCGTGTACATTGCGTAGATGTATGTACATGTCAACAGGTATTCATGTTCGTTTATCACTATTTAGAATTAATATAATATATCATATGATTCAGGACTTTTTTTTCTTGTTTTTTTTGGAGTGGGACAGAGAAACCCTTATCTTTACAAACTAATGAAAAGTGTATTATGAGAGGAACTTGAATGATCATATTATCTTAAGTAACTACTCACAACTTATCAAGTGTATGTGTATATAGTGTATACTGTATACATTATACATACGCTTGCAGACATATTCCTAATCACGAGACATACACAGTGTGACGTGTAATATGACAGAATGGAACAAGGGGTTTTATTGTGTAGTATTGACATACAGACAGACCATGATTTAAAGATAAAGAGTATAGAGATGAATACAAAATAGGAGGAGGAGGAAAAAGAAGAAGCTTGCAATATTTCATGATTAGTTTATAGAAATAATAATACTCACGATTGAAGTAACCAAGTACACGCACAACAATGTAATGTTGTTATTATAATTTTTCCGCACGTATCTTTATATGTAGATAGTAGATATGAATGATCATGATGAGAGTTCATTGTTTCAATTCGTGGTTGTAATAGAGTAAGACATACCAGGCAAAGGTGCCAAAGTGTGTGGATTATATGCATATTGCATCTTGTAAGGATTGTGATGGTGGTGGACATAAATAATATCTTTAAATTTTCTTGTTGACTGTATGTCTAGTGACTAGATGACTAGATGAACATTGAATAGACGTTAAACCGTTGCTTTGGACTTATTAGTCTTTGAGTCTTGGACTGTTTGACTGCCAGCAAGTTGTGAGATGGCAAGGGGAAATGCATACAGTAGCTTACCTCAAAGCTCTAAAAGCTCAAAGATATAATATAGGATACTTGTGAGGAGATGGAGATGAAAAATGATTTGATTGTACAGTTTTACTACTCTCTTGCTGATGAGGCAGACAGAGAGAGAAACAGTCAAACCCTTCTTTTTACCTGCTCAAGCTTGAGTCTCTGGTCTCTGCTGCTGTTGTAAAAATCCTGTGAAGATAAGTCTACGTAACTAGTTCAAAGAAATAAATGCATAGATTTGTTGTTGTGTGTTGTATGTTATTATTATGTATAGGTAACTGTGTTAGCTCAGTATAATATGAGTCTATGCACCTATACGTACTTGCATTCTATTATATTCTATTCTGTTATTATATTGTGCTGCGTACTAATGAAAGGGCTAGTATTTCGCAACAGCATACATACTACATACAGTCTTCTGTCTCGCTCATGTTGTTATTGTAGATCTAGGATCTGGGTTCTCATTTCTCATGTACGTACAACATACAACATACACCTTTTCTTGTAATAGAGTATGTAATAAGTGAGTTGTTATTAGGTGATGCGATGGAATAGAGGATGTAATATGCGTTTCTGATGGTTAATTTGTTGGTAACGGGACTCGGTATCTTACCTTCTTCTGTTTCTTCCCTTAATGAACCACGTCTGAACAAATTAGTGAAATAAATGCGGAAATAGTGTATACGTACGTATGTATCATGTACATATGCATTGTACTCTATACTCTATACTCAATAGTCAATGCTGTGATGATACATATTGCAACGTATTATTTCATGAATTGGTTCACTTTTCTACTACATGGTGTATGGTGGATGGATGGTGTTACTACCGCTGAGAATTGACTAAAATTAATGAGTTTAAAAGATATGAAAAGAGATGCATAGGATCTAGCAGAATGAATTGGGGCTTCATTCCTGTTCATATCATTCGGATAATGTGTCAAGGAAACTATATTAATAGTGTTAAGGTAGTTCGTGGAACCAATCATACGACAAGAATGTGTACAATAAAGAACTATGCATGATGTAAAAAAAAAGAAGTAGGTTTGGTTTACTTTGTTTTTTTTCTTACTGTTTCTGTTGCTCTTATTATTGTTGTTACATATTGGACATTGGCGTTTTTGTTTTGTTGTTATTAATGTCAGTATATGTAATATGTATGTGTTTTGTGTATATGTAGCAGTCTCTTTCAGAAATATTATTTTCTACAGTACATTGTGCGTCAATTTTTACCTGTGAGATTTTGCGGATATGTATATGGATTCATGTCGATTTTTTTTATCCTAGTGTCTTTGTATTTTGCACGGTGTATTTAATTATTTTTAAGAATAGTCAGTGATGTTAGAAATTAGATGACAAAAGCCCAAAACCCAAGTCGACAAGATAAAGTGAGTGAGTTCATTTACATTTCCTTACTGTAGAAAATCTTATGAATGAAAAAAAAGAAGAAGATTGGATCTAATCACATAAAATGTGAAGTGCACATTTAGATTTAAGAGTTATAAAAAAGATAATGAAATAGTCATTCTCTCATGTAAATTTGTATGAACTTGGAAAATTCTTAATGGATGGATTCTAGGGAAGTTAATTTTAACGTTTGGATCATCATTATACAATACCTCAAGTATGGTTATGGAGACTTGAAGTCTACTTGAGTAAGAGAAGTGAAGTAGATAATACACTCAAGTAACGTATTTTGTTTGTCACTCTAGTGTATGGTGTATGAAATGAAATAAGATCCTTTTTAAGTTTTAAATACTAAGTGTTGAAAGAGTTTATGCTTTTTTTGGTATGATAAGTGATACGTATGGGTGGTATAAAGGAATTAAAGTGGTGATAGTGGAGAGTGGAGAGTATTTAGAGAAAAGTATTTGAATTTTTGATGAGCTTGAAAGCTTATAAAGTATACTTAAGGGAACAAAGTACAAGTTTTTTTCCTTCTTCTACGCCTTCTTCTTCTTGTGCCTTACAACTTGCAATAGTAAATCTTCTAGTTGCCGGATTTGATGTCAATTTATTTTCAAAATCCTGTCCTATGTATGTGAGTCCAGTCGAATAATGTAAATTCGTATTTTAATATCTTCATTTGCATATGTCTAAATATTTTCAGTATGTAAATTTAAAATAAAATAAAAACATTATACGTTGTTACATATGTGAAAGGAACATCAAGGAAATACATATAAAATAAAATAGGAGGTATGAAAAGAAGTTACAAAGGAACTTGAAGAAGAATTCACTCATTGACATATGAATGAAGCTGTAATCTTTGTTTCTGATTGACCGGGTGAAAAATAGTTTTAAGCATCAAGTTAGTCATCATCATCGTCTGTGATATGTATATAGTTTGTACGTTGTACATGCATACCTTCAAATCATATACCTACGTAATACATAATATACATATAATTGATAATGAAGATACGATGGATTGATCTAGTGGTTGCTAGTATAAAACGTGATAGAGAAGACATCATGTTTCATTTTTCTCTTTAATCTAAAGTTTGAATTACCTTTGCAAACTGAGCTACGTAACATTGTATCTTTGTGATGATGATTCGAATACCGAATACCAAATACCAATAATAAGCATCATTATCGTACATCCTAATGTCTAATGTATACATGTTTTTAATGAAGTTTTGTCAGGCGATCAAAGCTTTTGTAATTAAACAGTGAATTTGCATGCGGCAATACAAAAAAGATAGTGGCTTTGAAAAAAAAAACAATTGTTACTGTGAGTAAAATCTTGTCGTAAATCTTGAAACAAATTAAAACCAAATACTTCTTACTGTATAAAAAAAAGTCATGATGTCATGCGGCAGCAACAAGATTCTGTCGATGTATACATTATGCATTGTAAATAATTGTGGTGTTATGCTGGTTCTTCATATTTCTTGAGCTCACATTTAATTTTTACGTGTAGATTGTGTATCAACACTTAACAACACACATGAAGGTTACAAGATGTCATCATTCAACTTTTTAATATGAGGAAAATGACTTTTGAATAGGTTTATCCCGTAAAAGGTTTCATGATGTGTAGGCTTACAGTTTAGAGTTTAGAGTATTAAATGTTTTTGACGTCAACTAAATGTTGTCATCACTGGCAAGTATTCACTAAACAAAATATATTATATACTTTTTTGTGCAAAAAAGTCAAATGAAAGAGATTCAATAAAGAAAGTTTAATAATTTTAAAACGTGCCCAACCAAACGATCTAATAATTTAATAAATTTATAAAATAATAATTGATTGTATTTTTTGTTTTTACTTTTTAGGCTTTACAGGCAGAAATTGACGAAAAATCATCTGAGGTTACAAGTACGCTGAAAAGCCTCTTTGAAAGCCAAGGTCATAAGGCTGAAGTCAATGTGAGAACAGCTGAAAGACTGCAAAAACGTTGGCTTCAACTCATTCTAAGAGTTGTTGAATATATCGAGTTTTTGAAAGGTCGTGCCAGGACCATCAGACAGGTAAATATTTTTTGTGTACACTCTTCATCTGTCTTCTGTCTTGAATTCTTTTTTCCTTGTACCATAATTTATTATTTTTTTCCCCCTTTCAAATCTCCTTTGAAAATATTTTGCAAGGGTTGCAATATTCCATAATATGTAATATTAGTGTGAATTGGTAAACGAATTCGTATAAATCATTCTAGTTTTTTTGTTATTCAAGTTATTTTTATGGAAGTTTACCCGAAAGTGTATTTAATAGCTCACAGCTTTACAATGGTGTACGTATAATATAAATGGAAGGACGTATTTTACAGATGATTAGTACGCATATTTATACACATACATTATCATATCATATTATATTTTATTGAAATGGTCAGTGAATTTATTGACAAAAAATTTGTATAATTAATGAGTCAGTATTCATTGGTAAACATAGGTAAATTGTAAGTAGTAAATAGGAAAAAAACAAAATGGTCTTTGTTGAATAAAGATGATGAAATAAGAAATCAATATACGCATAAATTTTTCCAAATAGGTTTCAAACTATGGATATACATAAAGTATATAAAGTATAAATCAATTAAAAAACAGCTATATGGAAAATGGAAAATGTAAGAAGCTGCATGAAAAGGAAATTAGGGAGGGCCTTGGACTTTTATAATAATAATAATAATAATAATAGTAATAATTATGCATCTTTGAACCGTACAATACCAGCGTGAGCTTAAATGTTTTCAGGCCAAGTGAAGAACCATTTGAATACGAAATGAGGAGGTGAAGAATTTGAATTTTCTCTTCCCGTCTTATCGCACTGGAGAAAAAGAATGCTGCCATATCTTAGAATGTAGTAGTATACGGTTTGTAGTTTATAGTATGCATGCTCAGAACAAGTGTGTCCTAACAACAAAATGTAGGGGAATCTTTCCAACTCACACTTATTTCAAAGCAGTATACATCATACAATACATGCATGGAGACAATTACGTATATATCCGAATAAGCAGATATCCGTAAGCCATTAACCATTAAACAAATGTATATATGTATATGTATGTACCTATGATAATCGAAAAATACCATAGGATATTTTATATTTTCATTTTCCTTGCACATACACAAAGTTTGAATCTACTTTTAAAGTAGTGAATAAGAGCAAAAACTATAAGAGGTAATTAAGGTCTTTCAGATAATTTTGTATGCTCATGGCTTTGTTTTGAAATAGGGAGATAATTCTTATCGTTTCAGACTCATGTTATACATCATGAATCATGAATATAGCTAAATTATATTTTCTACAATAATATGTTGAAAATCAAACTAAGGAAAAGTATTCTAAGGTCTAGTGAATGACGCTATAAATCGAAAACATGATTGAGTAAAATATCCACAAAGTGGATGATGAAAACTGGGAATATAAGATGATAATCTGACTTTGACCACCTGATTGAAAATTTAGCCATTAATTATAGGAATGAAAGAAAACGATATAGATTTTCAACTGGCTTATCGATTTATGTTTAAGTTTAATATGACCATCTACCCTGTAGAGAATGTACGGAAGAAAAATTTAGAAACTGTTGATGTTGGATTTACAAGCTACAAAATATTACAATACATTTTATCGTTTTTTTTGTTGCTGTTGTTGTATCAGTAAATTATTACCCAATCCGAATTATCCTCTTTTGTAATACTAGAGTCTAGAGTAAAGAGTGAGTTTCAATGTCATTCAGATTCAGGTCTTTTGAAAATCAGAGCACGATAAACCAAATAAGTATGACATGTACATTGTACATATACGAAAGTCTTCATGCTCACTATTACAAATGTTTAAGATTGTATAATGTAATCGTCATTATCTATGATCAGTACTTATGTCTTATTTCGGACTTTTTATTGGCTTCTAGATTCTAGATACATAAAGACATGCCAATATCATGTGCACAATTGTATGCTGCATGCAAAACGATTACATTTCTAATTTACATATACATATTTTAGCTATGTATCCCATAAAATTGGTATTGGTAATGGTAATTCAGAGCCACTCTAATTTTAGCAGGAAGCAATTACGGATTGTTAGCTTTTGAGCTTGTACATCGTGATTTGTGAGTACGTTTTAGAGTATCGGCTATCTGATGTGTGCGGATAAAAAATGTAGTAATGTGTTGAAATTTTGTAAGTGATTTTATGAAATACTGACTTGATTTTTCATCCTCGATTATCAATTATTTTGGGGTTCATGGGTAAACTTTATAAAATTATGGAGCGCAGATTGTAGATACTAGATACTCAAACTGTGGATAAATGCAACTTGCGGAAATGTATTTTTAACTCATGTCTACAGGACATCAATACTCGATAGTCAATACCAATGGAATTTTTGAACTATTATAGAGTCATTTATTGAATGTAAATTGTAATAGATGATAAATAATAAGTGCTGTCATATTATATTTTGTTCATCACGATTGGGTATTGAACAGATTCAGTTTCAATGTATATTTTAGGATTGTATTACCTTAGAGTACTGGCAAATAAAAAAATCAAACCCACTAAATATTATAATCTTCTGCATATGCACACATGAAATAAAAAAAATGTACACAATTTGGCTGTGCATGCATACAAAAAAATGAACATGGTAAGCTTCCATTATCCATAGATTACATCATTTTGTTCACGGTATCGTATCTTTAATCTGTAATAATACTACAAAAGCTACATTCTTTCATGTTTTAAGTGGAATGCAAAATCTTTTGAATATCACGAATATCATTTGCAAAATGTCATGTCTGTTTTGGGATTTGGGATATAAGAAATTTAAAAAGCTTCAGCAAAGAGACATTCTTTATGTTCTTTGAGTTCTTTACAAATAGTGGACGGAATGAAACCAATCGAGTTTAAACGCAAATTGTTTACCATAATGATGTAAATAAAGTGTAAAGAATGAGAAGCGATAAATACTTGAAGCCCTGACTACTGTGGCCTCTAAAATCCTTACTTTTGTGCAGAATAGGAAAATATTTATACCGTGCACAGTTTGTGAGCAGCTTTTTTTAACGCTTGCATTCTCTAGGTTTCATCTTGACAATACCATCAAGGAAGCCACGGGGGTTATTGTTAGGCGTTTGTTGTTTGTGAAATGTTTTATTGTTTTTATAACAAGCTCGGAACTTGGAACACGGTCTTTATGAGTATTACACATTACTTGAACCACTAAGGAGAGACATACCTTTTACGATCCTTCATTGTAGATTGTTTTCAATACAGTGAGCTGTGGGTAGTTAGCTTCAATTATTTTATTAGATGTTAAACTTTTCCTCTGATTTGATACATTCAATGGAATGATGATCAAGTAATACATATTATGTGTTCCAGCATGAAATGCTCCTGTTTAGAAAAAAACATGTTGATAAAAAGAGTATCGAATGTTAGTGTACAATTTTTACAATGTAAAAATAAAAATGATGGACTTCAAGGCAATATTTTCATTTGATATTCAATATTCCAGTTGTAAAAGTACAAATACGTCTATATATGTGAAATGTGAATCCTAGATTCTAGATTTATTCTGGTGTTAGAAATGAATATTGAAAATTAATTTCTATATAGGGTAAAATTGTGTATTGTGTAGAATGTACAATGGACGTTGAATTTTGTGGGATCTACTTGTACATATCCATGTATGTTTGTAATGTAAAAGGAGATGTTGAGAATTCGATAACATTTCCTATGCATAATGATCAGTAATTCTATATTATCAAGAAGAAGGAATAATGTTCTCTATCTGTGTATACATATGGAAAGTACTGGAAGAGAGAGAGAGAGAGAGATAGACTTAATGGACATGAATGAAATCAAAACTCCCCACATGAACATTATTTTTTATACCTATGTCGTCTATATTGGCTGGAAGGAATATTATAGACTATAGATATATCTATGTGTATTGATATTGATACATTACAGAATGTGCCATGTACCTCTGAATTTTGGTTTTTGATCCGATATCTGTGACTGAAATTAATAAATATAGAGTCTCTCGTGTCATTTTGTCATTTGGACTCTGAAAGTTAATTGAATTTTTGGTTACCATCAGTCTTGTTGGATCCTTTTTACTGTCGTTCTTCGTTTAGAATTTAGAAGGGTGGGTTTGGTCTCCATGTTGTTGTGTGTTGTTCCCTCTGTCCATTCAACTATTCTCGTCATCTCTGACTGTCTCTCTCGCTATCTGTTTGTCTCTCTCTCTCTCTCTTTCTATGTAGAGCGAAAAGTGTAATTTTATTACTTTCCAGAACCTAAATAGATGCATATAAATGTGAACGTGTGTACATTGTATAATATACCTTGTACTTTGTACTTACACAATGAAGGCAGAATGACCTAAGGTGTTTGTGCTTTGTTTAGTCAAAGTCAGAAAACTTATCCCACATTTACATGCTACACGTGTCCTGTCTGTTTTCTTAAATACTTTTCACTATACGGATTTTTCCTTTTATAATAGTAAGAAGATGAAAACATAATAGGTTACAAAAGGCTTTGGAAAATGTATTTAGTACTTGCATATCTTCATCTGAACATACGCATATACGAATATACGCACAATGGAGCACATGTCCTGAATTTGACTTTGGACATAATACCACAAGAGATTTTCTATCAAATTAAGTAACGCTTCAGTATTCAGTGTGATTTTCATCTTGTATCTTGTATTTTACAAACCATGGACGCCGTATAAAAATGAAAACCATGAAAGATTGTACGTATTACATATTATCATAGCTTTAGAAAGGAGGAACATTGAACAAAAATTCATTTTCAGTCAATAAGGATATCCAAATACTTTTAAGATTTAAATTACATGTTTACGTGGTTTGAAATATGAAACAGGATATTCAATAATTAATATAGCATTAAAATATCACATGATATTATTTTCACGAATGACGTATAAAACAATTGGATTCCAATCAGATTGTAGTCGAGACCAGTAGTAATATATTTTGAGTATACAGAGTACGAAAGCACAAAGCATAGTAATTATTATTATTCTATAGAAAGAGGATTATTAATTGTGTACCTTTAGATAAAGTGTGAAATTTTTTCTTGATTAAGGTATTCATTCTGTTGGGTTTTTTGAAAATTGTTGACTGTTGAATTATTAGTGGTCGAAGGTAGTGTGAAGGGGATGATAGGGGATACGGAAAATGATGAAAGTATCTAGTAATATGAAATATGAATACTAATATTCTAATCTGTGAAACTGCTGTCACATTATGACATTTATAATTCCTTGACTTTACATTTTTCCCTAGTGTTACCAGCGTCCATAGATAAATAATAAAAAAGCAGTGATATGACAGGATATAATATTTTGAATATAATTTGAATATAATATGTGCATACAAGGACCACAAAAAGATAAAGACACAGCGTGCGTACATAAAGTATATAATATACAGAGAATACAGAAAATTGTAATAAAACTGGTTCGAGATTTGGATTTAAGTTTGAGATGCTGTCGATTGTCGATAGCATGCATAAAGCAAAGTATTCGTCTTTTTAGTTTTTGTTGAATTTTTTTCCACTGAATGGTGTTGTTTTGTCTTTAGTACAAAAAGTATGAATTATAACCGTTTGTATAATATTTGATATGTGTCTTGTGTCTTGAGTTTTGAGTCTTGATACACGTTGCAGCCATATCATGCCGAAAGTACAAGAGATGTGTGAGAGATACATACAATGTGTATCCTCGCATCGATTTGATTGTGGTTTGAAAAATGTGCAAAGTTGTTAAAGTCTTGAGCAAAGGAACGAGTTAGCAAGTAAAAAGAGATGGTTTGTCTATGGATTTTTGTATTTCCGTGTATTGTGTATTATGTCGGAGAACGATATGTCCCACTTTGTACCTTTTTGCCTCCTAATAGGTGTAATATGTACAAAATGTACAGCGGTAGTGATGTGGTGTGGTGAACCAAATGAATGAAACGACCATATTGAAGCTTATCCCTTTCATCTTCATATTTTCTTGAGCAAATGCCCAAAATTTTGGCTTGTAGATACTTCCACTTGTATGTATGATTTTCGGGGTTCATTGCGCCAAAAATGTTTGTGTACACTGCGTACTGTGTACAGTGTACACACAAACAGTACTTTTATTTCATAAGTAGAAGTATGAAGACAATTTTTTCTTTCTTTGCAATCCCATAATGTATAATGTACATTATTATGTCCCATCTTGTATCTTTTAGTCTAGTACATTGTACAATGTACATTGAATGAATGAATGGATGGATGGATGTATTTCATGTATAATGTAGATTTACATAGTGTGCGTACGCCGTTCTTAACTGATGTTTTGATCCTCTGTTGAATTTTTATGATATGTATTACAATGTTACATGTCATAGGGAAGGAGACCAAGTGGAAGGATATTACAAAGCAAACAATTCGTCAGACGTAGACAAATGAATACATGTTCAATGTGTATTTTTCAAAAGCTTTGGAGTTCAAAATCATGTAGCTGCTTGAATCTTGAATGCTATTTAACGACACATCTTGGAACGTTTAGGAGTCGTAATAAATATTTCCTGTCATTCTTTAGTACTTTTGTCCGTATTTGGATCCCTCTAAATCTGATTTAAAAATCAAACTTGAGCAATAGACGAATGACTTACAACACTAATTATCTTTTTCCAACATGATTCTCGTTCTGAGACAAAATATTTTTGAACATGTATCTTTTTCTTTCTTTAAGAGAAAGAGAAAAGGAGACTTGAAATATGGGAATGAGCTTGACATTGGACCTTTAAATTAAATTATCATTACACTGTTTAGTATAAAAAATACAAAAAAAATATGCGTGTTTCAGCATTTAAATCACACCACTCACGTCTTGTATATTGTTTTGTGTCACTTGGGTTTATGCAGTTATTAATTTAAAGGCCATATGTTATTGGACATTCTCTTCCCAGCGGATTCTTTTTCTAGTGGGTCTTTGAAATCTGAAGAAACTGTGGCGTATCCACAGTTCAAATGACTCATAAATTGAAAGTAAATCTCTTTTTAATTTACACTATAGTCTATAGTGAAGCTTAACAATTAGTCATGTATCTACGGATTTCATTTGTCATCACCATCACATGAAATCAAACTAATGGTTTATTTATCTTTTTGTCTTGCTCTGCAGAAGGAATTTGTATAGGCGTGCTTGTGTTTATTTCTCCCACATTAAGTTGATATTTTATATTATGCATGAAATGAAATAATAATTCGGAATACTGAAGCATTTTAATTCAATTTTTCATAATAAATTATTAATAATGAACCAAGTAAGCTGTAGTGCAAACCATAATTGAATCATGTATTGCCAAAAATAATTTTTGCATTTAAAGTTTGAATACTGCACATAATAGTTTGTTTACAAGATTCAGTATATTACGTAACAGTATTTCTGTCTGGTTGAAATTTTGTTTTTGTTATGTGTGCATAATATGTAGTTGTGAGGAAAAATACTAATTTTCCATGTTGGTATTAAAATTTATAAGTGACTTTACTTAAACATTGTTAGTACAGTAACAAGTAAAACTACGTATATATTTTTCCCCCTTTACTTTATGAGTTCATTACATAGTCTGTGTAATCGTGAGCCTGTGGGCATCATGACGCGTAATTTCAAAGTTTTAATATTTGCAGTTTAATGTCCAGACATGTTTGAAGAGAGTAAATATTACCAAGAGTGTGTCATTAGCAGTTTTTATGTACACATTTCTACACCAAAGAATTGAAGAGAGAGAAAGAAAGAAAGAAAGGCAGACATATGAGAGTAAATATAAGTTGAGAATTGGCTTTTATTTAAAAACCGTCCTTAACTTTGTACAAGGGCGAATATTTAATTTAACCTGTCTAATGATCAAGGTGTAAAGTTTTGCAGAGTGTAGGTAGACGAACGTTGTTGTTTGTTAAGGTGTTGGAGCTCAACTCGTATCATTGAATAAGAAAATAACAAATAATGTTTAAAACAGTATGGTCGGCCCATGAAAAACGAACTTTGAACGTACTAATGTATTGGAATAAATTATGGTCAAGTTATAAAAATGAAGGTACATATTTATGTACAGTAACATGTAGTCAAATGATGGTAGATGCGTGAGTACTGAGTACTGTGAACAGATTCAGTGATTATGATTGCCTTTGTCGTCGTTATTAGCTCCAAAAAAAATTGAACTCTAGAAACTAAGTAAATCAGCTCATAATATTATGAAACTGATACGTCCGCAAAAAAAGTTTGTTGCAACTTGTAATAATAATAGAGTTCAATTCATGTACAATGTTAAACTAATTTCAAACCACAGAGCAAAAGATTGGATTGTTTTTAGGCTGTCCTGTTTTTTTCGTTGTGTATATACTCATATACATACTTTGTAGATTATGCTTTTGTGCATACCATGATAAAAAAATAAATGCAGTGCCATAGTCTGTAACAGAAGGAGGGAGACTGCGTTTAGTGATTGAAAATTGAAAATGAAAAACATGTATACATATACATATACATAAACAATGAAATCAAACCATTGATTAGATAAGTTAAATTTTCATTGCAATTTTGGTATTTATGTATACATATTTTGTTCTATCTCTCCCTCCTGTATCATCTATTTACATGTCATGGATCGGTTGTACACTCACAAGTCGGAGGGATACATTAAATTGTGCAGCTGAAATCGTCATAGAATTTTTTATCAAGTAGGCATACATTTAATATTTAATATTATGTAGTTTATCTCTCGTCAGAGATAGATAGAATACAAAATTTTGATTATGTGAGGACTGAATTGTTGAATAAACTGAAGTTTGCTTTATATTTTGTATGCATGGCATAAATATCCTACATACCGCACTGCGCACTACATACAGAATACAGACAATGAATAGTGGCAAAGATAAATACAAATGTTAGAATTTGACCGCATGGGGGTTGTCTCTAACTGTGGGAAGTATGTATAATGTATATTATGTGATGTGTGATTTTTACCGAGCTCACATTTATCAGTCAGTGATGTGAACATAGACATTAGCTATACAAGTACAAAAATTACAAGTTCTATCTGTGTATTGGAGTATTACCATTAGTGCTGTTTAAGTCTCAAGTCTCAAGTTTAGATTTTATATTTTATATTGTGTGTGTGTGTGTTTGTACGGTTTGGTGTGCTTTGAGCTCTGAGATTTGAGTTTTTTTAAAGGATAAGTTAACTTGAATGTAAGAGGGAATTCATATACTTTATTCTGTCACTTGTCCTAAGTTCTCCCTCTTACTTGTACATGTGGTACTTGAAA
This sequence comes from Sminthurinus aureus, assembly GCA_034698265.1. Lineage (NCBI taxonomy): Eukaryota > Metazoa > Arthropoda > Collembola > Symphypleona > Katiannidae > Sminthurinus > Sminthurinus aureus. Next base: position 218 of record JAQGBH010005236.1, on the reverse strand, counting down.
ATGTGCATTCAGTATGAAGAAAACACTTTCCTTCGGAATTGTGAAGCAACAGTATGTAATTTGAGAAAGCTACTCGTCGTCGTTCTACTCCTATTTATTTAGTGGCTAGTCATTGAGCATAATACAATATAGTATTATAGGTATACCGTAGATTACCTTTTTGTATCGCTGCGACACTATTAGAAACTTTATTATGTACGCCATGTAAATCAAACGAG
>JAQGBH010005235.1:0-14743 GCA_034698265.1 Sminthurinus aureus | reverse complement strand
AGCTTCAAATAGTAGACCAGTACTCACAAAAGTGTTCAAATAGTACGCCTGGCTTACTAATTGGTCTTTTACGGTACCTCTAATTCATACGAGCACAATAAAATATAATTAGGAGACAAAGACTGTTGAGCTGTGTTGAAATCTGTGGATTTAATTACAATTAAAAATTAAAATAATAAATATTCAATATTCAACTAAAAAAAACAGCTCTGATGATTTTTCGCGGTAAAAGTATTTAAATTATGAGAAAAATTCAAAGTCCAAGGACCTCTAGAGCTCGTCCATTTCTCGCTTCTGTTTATTTGTTTATTTCAATACAATTGTTGCTAAAGTAATTATTTATTATTTATAATCCACGTATTGCCAAAAATGTACCTCTTTATTCCTTATAATTTCGCGAAACCACAGTTTGAATAAAAAAAAATTCACTAGGGAAAATTCAAAATATCCAAAACCAAGAAAAATGCATAGCAATTCCGAGTGCGTTTTTGGATTACACTACACATTACACATGGATTGCTCCAAGTTTGCTACATTGTCAGTGTAGCAAACTTGTTTCAGTTATGAAATATAAGCAAACGGCGTCAAAGCACAGCAACATTAAATAAATCGTTTGAGCTGAAAAAAATCAGAGAGGTACAAAGTAACCACAAAAGACCGATTCCGTTGATAAACCCCGACAAATGCATCATGTCGAGATAATAAAAAATGGAGACTGATTTCGACCTTCGAGTGACTGCAGTCTTATTGTTAGTCTACTTGTTAAAATGTTCATTTTCTGGCTAAAAGTATCCAAACAAAAATGAAGGGTTTCATTTCAAGCATCGTTTACATTTGTTTGTCTTTAAAGTTGTTTTTCGTATGAGTAAAAATGAGCGTTTTTACATTTGTTTGTCTTTAAAGTTGTTTTTTGTATGAGTAAAAATGAGTGTTTGATCAAGTGACAAAGAGTTGTTTTGTATCTAAGAATCATTATTTTATGTCAAAGGTTGACGCCGCTGCAATAATCTTGACTTGAGGCTTTTAATTAAAATGCAAAGAGACAGTCGGAGAAATCTTGACGATTGTTCATCATTCATTTTTACACTGATTATTTTTTATTTTTTGTACTCAAGTTTGACAAAAATGTAAAAGTTGTGGTCTGAATTTTCTAATTTCTTTTCACCCCGTCCGAAAATGTTGTTATGTGGCTGAGAAATGACCAACGACGTTTTTGAGAGTTCAAGCAAACAAAGACATTAGTTAAACCAACAGGAAATTCTGTTGCTATGGCTTTTCCTAACTAAAGGAAAAAAAATGTTAGTCTCATTAAATTAATTTCCTCTGTCATCTGTATAATAAATTAACGACGTAGCGTCGGATGTGGGCCAAACGCTTTGTGCTTGCTGCTTCCTGTTTGTGCAATTTATTTCTAAGTACTTAAAAACAGAATCACCAAAACACCACAAGTTCAGTCTTGAATCTTGAGCCTTGAGTCTTGAGCCTTGACAATTCTTGATTCGCCATCCCATTTGAAATCCATTTACAACAAGTGGAGAAAAACAATCACCATGTTTTAATGGTTGAAGTGAAAAACAAAATTTGTATGCACAAAACTGGGAATAACAAAACGCAAGACAGAAGACGCAGGACCGGCCGGGTGGTAAGTGGTAAGATTTTGGCGCCCTGTACAAATTACAAGTTATTTTACAATCTGAGCTTTGAGCTTTGAGCTTTGAGGTTTGTGATGCATGTATGGTTAGAAGCACAAACTAAAATGTCATTTTTGGGAGGTTAATTTCTGTGGCAACAGAAAATGGCGCTTACTTTGCTATTTGTTTGTATCTCTTGGCGTCTAAAAATATGCTCTGTGACTGACTTTTCTCTTGTGTTGAGTGTCGAGTGCTGAGTGTTGAAGCGGCTACATTTAAGAATTTTTTGGCATTTGGTGCCTCAACGTCAACCGTAACCCCGCCTGATGCGGATGTACAATGTACATTTTCTTAACATGTGTCAAAATACTGGCATAGAGTTGAAAATTGTACTACTCAGCTATTTTGCCTTCTTTCGTCTCAATACTCAATTCTCAATAAAAACAACAACAACAAAAGGAAATGAAAATTGGATGTTGAAGGCAGTTTTACAATAATGAGGATTTAATTCGAAACGGAATAAAAGCAAATACTAAAATATGTTTCCCCAAGTTAAGTTGGTCAAAAACTAATGGCGGAGCGAGGTGATCCAAGTGGGAAATGCGATTTAAAATTTTAAATGTCAAATTTAAACTTGACATTTGGTTTTCTGGTTTTATAGCCCCTCCCGCGCTCACTTTTTGGTTTTACTCTTTTCTCTTTACTCTTTAGGGAAACATGAGAATGTGGCTGACAATTTGTCCAACTATGTAATCCATAAACATGAGAAAATTTTCCCTCTCCATCACATAAAATCCACCCGCTTGAATTCCCAAACTCGGAACGGATCTGCAAATCCTTTTGTATTGACATTCATCCCGCACCTTTACATTTGCTTGTACAGCCGAATTTCGCTTGGAATTTTGCTTGGAATTGGAATTGGAATGTCCAGCTGGAGCCTTTTCCATAATTTTCTGCTTGAGCTCTTCAACTTTGCCCGTGAGCACGTGAACCTTGTCAAAAAGGATAAAATAAATTACATTTCCTTCCAAATAAAGTAAAGCGCCCAGAGTCACAATCAGCGGTTCAGATGGGAAGAATTTGATGGACAGAAATCCTCCAACGATCGCCGCAGCCAGTGTGATCATTTTTGTGAGGTAGACGACGGTGGAAAAAATGTGGTTGAAGAGGAGGATCTGCAGTTTGACGAGTTGAAGACATTTTCCCGCTTTTTCTAGTCCACCCTTGGAGCTAAAAACATGTAATTGTATCATAATTGTAGTCAATAGTCAATAGTCAACAATAAATAATCAAGAAATATTTGAAATTTACACACCGTAATAAAATATTTTGTGCGTCCAAAATCCAAATCCAAAATTCGAGATTGTACAAAGCCCATGATAATTTAACTACAAAAATCTAAATCGTTGCAAAGCACGATTTTAAAACTTGCTTAATGAATTCTTCATCGCAAGAGGGTATTGCAGCGGATCACCACTCACACTGAATAAATAATTGAACAATGTTTCCCTTTTATAACTGGGCACTTGGTAATGTATAATGTATGCTTATGTCAGGGCCCTGTGGCTTATGATGAGGCCCTGACATAAGCATACTATATAATTTTTCAGTGATACCTGAAAAATTGTCATTTTTGGTTGATAATAAACTTGTCCGCTTTTTCCAGTGGTGACTTTTTTAGCCTGCGGCACGCACTGTTTTCGATATGTGCTATAGCCGTGCGGGCAGCATGCGTACTGATGACCGACAGATGGACGGATCTGGTCAGACTAATAGGGTAGCTAGCTTCGCTGCACTACCCTAAAAACGGACTGAATAAGAAATAACAATGGATTCATTGAAATAATTACGAGGCTTGCAGCAGTTTTGCAAGTAATTGTAATTTATACTGTCATCCTCCTATCCATGACATACTGTATAGAGAATAGAGAATGTGTAATTTGTTCTCTCTTGTGTCAATCATGTCATTGACTTTGCTATTACGTACACGGTAACATTTATGACTGTATTTCTAGAAGACAGGAGAAGAGTGAAGTGTAAGGAAATTAAAATAAATAACAATTATAATAAAAGAACTCCGTATTAAAGAGCAGTTTATGCGTTTTAAATTGTAGCAGATTTGAAGTTTATTCAGTTTTCAGTATATTTTATATCATTTCTAAGATAAACATACGATATATTCTCATGATTCTTGTCTTAAAATTCCAAAAGTTCAAAAGTGTACTTTAACTTTCTCTGTTTGTCTTTCTCTTCTTGCCTTTCTCCTCCTCCTCTCTAATCCTCCTCTGTCGTCGTTGTCTGCTCCTCAAGATACAGATACGAATCTAGAATCTTGAACCTACTTGACTAACAATATGCTGACTACTGACTACTTGAGCTATTTGGACAATTCGTTAAAAGTTCAAGTTTCCAATTCCAATTCCGATTCCATCCGAAAATCACAAGTCTCAAGTCTCAACTAGTCCAGCTGTCAAAGTTGAAACACGAGTCGGAAGAAACTTGATGATTTGTACAAACTAAGGAATGTTATCATCCTCTTCTCCATCACATGCACAAACTAATACTATGCACACACTATTCCACCCGCCCATCCGCCTGTCTGTCGTTGTCGATCTTTGTCTGCATTTTGTAAAAATGTAAATTGAGAACCCCCAGAATCCAGAGTCCGGAGTCGGCCTACACTTGCTCAATACTCAATGCTCAATGCTCATCGCTCAACCGTCAACTTTAGTTTCTATCAGATAAAGAAAGAAAATAATCCAGAGTCAGGATTCTCTTTCATCCATTCCACTGTCTACTGACTAACGTCGACTGTCTATTGAATACTGACTACTGACTCACAAATCTTACTCATTACAGCGTAGTGTAGAGTGCTGAAAAAGCAAAGAAGAGATAGACAGAGAGCGAGCGAGTAGGAGAGATACTTTTATACTGTTTGTCAATTTTCCTTCTCTTGCAACTTGCAAGAAAGGCTGTAATTTAAATGGATTTTGGATACGAAATGAGCCTACAACAGTATGTTGTATACTTTCAACTTTCAACACAAGTGTCAAATAGTAATACTCACAAATAAGTAAGTCTGGCTTCAAGAGTTCAAGAGTACAGTACAAAATAGGGACAATAACAACATTGAGATTTTGCTGTTAAATGAATGGGGTAAAACTCTCATCTCTTCATTGTTCATAATGTTTATACTGTAAACTGGATACTCCACTGTACACTGTACACTGTACAAAAGACTGATGGAGAGAATTAAATTGCCTGGTGAAAAGACGAGGCAATTCGAGATTCGAGTCCATCTTCCATATGTTCCTGTTGCCCTGTAGCTTGTATCTTGTAGCACTTGAGGTGTGGGGTCTTTACAGGAGCAAGTTCAATTTATTTGTGGTTTAAGGTTTCAAAGTGCCGCGTTCAAACTGTCTACTGTCTACTGTCTACGGTATACAAAACGCCTGAAAACTACTCTCTTTCTCTTACGGTTCAAAATTCAAAATTCAAAAGTCGTCAAGACCTTGATTCTTGATATAAAATGCATGCCTTTGTTCCATAATTCAAATTACATACAAAAATGCTTACAAAACCTACTCAAATTATGGGGTGTGGGGCAGCTTTTTCTAACTGTCTAGTGCTGCATCGCAAATATATTCGTTAGTTACATTCAAGGCCATCACCGTTGCCGTTGCCGTCCTTCTTTTTAGGATTGTTTTCTTTGACAGTGGGAACATACATAAGTCAGTCAAAATTGATAACTCAAATTTCAATGATGCGTGCTGTGTTCAGTTAAAAACAAGATTAAATTTGTAGTATTTGTTTTATATACTTGAAAACCCGTCCTGTAATTTCTACGAGTTTTAAGCTTCAGCCTTCACTCTTCAATCTTCAGTCTTCAGTCTTCAATCTTCAATCATTGAAAGATTAGCTAAGAACCAACTATTACCGCCTTTAAACCTTTTACCTTTTCAGTAACCTACGGAAAATAGTAGGGACAATCGATAGTACTTGTAGCTTGTAGATTGTAGATATAATTCGATAATCCCCTGGATTTGAATGTAAACAGAGAAAAGAGAATGCTGTAGCTTCCTCTTCACTCCGAATCCCAGTACACAATACACACAGTACACAGTCCTAATAATTTATGACTTATTACAGACTCTGACAATGCACACATATACATTATACATACATCGTACATTCAAATAGAGTATAGAGTATAGAACACAGAAAAAGTACGGGCTTTGAGAAGGCAAATCAACAAGGAAGATTGGGGAACATTGCAACTATTTTGTGTTTTGTGTGCCGAGAGGAAGAGGAAAGAGCTTCACTGTCGTTATCCAACAGCCAACAACCAGCAGCAAATAGTCTCCTATTTCCCATTTCCATTACCATTCGCCACTCTTTTATCCTGATGCCTGCCAAGTGAATTCCGAATTCGGATTCGAATTCCAATTCCAATTTGAATGGGAATTCTTTTTTGGTTTGATATTTGATTGCTTATATAAGAAACTCCTTTGTAATGCTCCACTGTCTCATTAAAACTTTTTTCAATCTCGTTTGCAAATCCTGGATTGCATACAATATAAAATATACAATCCAAAAAAAGAAAAGAATTGTGTAGAATACTTGTGCACATTGTACTTTGTACATTGCATAGCTTAGGTGAATGTTGAATGACAAAAAATTGTATCACGTACTCCGTTTTAACTATCCATCTGACTTTCTGTCAAAAGTCAGAAAGTCAAAAGTCAAACGTTAGTAAAGGATGACAATGAGGCTGAATAAAGTATTGTTCAAAGATAAGAAAATTCAGGGCAAAAGAGTCTGCATCTCAAATTTTTTGAACTTTACGTACACATTGAATACTCCAACTTTGTCTGCTTCCAACAAAATAACGCAGAATAAAAAGTAAAATATACTCTACAAAATGCAACATACAGCAAATTTTTATATAGTGTTTTGAGCTCCGAGTTTCGAATTTCGAGTTTTGAGTCAAGATCTGCCCCGCGTTTCCCTACTTCCTACTTCTAGCTGATCTATTTCTGTGTCTAATATCTAATATCTATATTATACTATTTTATATGCAGATAATCCACATCATACACATTACACATTATATTGCTATTGCTACAAAATATAAAATATGCAAGATGTTCCATCCAACTTTCATCCAAGTTGAGCAAAGAGCAAACAATTACGCCTGTAAGTTTGAGTTTCAAGTTTCGAGTTTCATTTTTCGAGCTTCGAGCTTCGAGCTTCGAGTATGAAAGAGAATCAAGGGTTACTTTAGATGGTTTGCTTCAATTGCATCCGTAATCCGTATCTTTTACCCTTACTGTATTATTACCATATTTTACTTTCTTCTTTCTTTGACTTTTCCTTTTTCCTTTCTAATTCCCGGTATATTTTAAATTGGCATGATATTCATTGTATAAAGGACAAAGTACAAAGTACACACTACACACTGTATTGCTGTGTTGTATATAGTAAAATTCACGGATGTGCATATTTTCGTCTGTAAATTAATTCTTCAGGAGGTAAAAGAATAAGAACAAGCACAAGCACAAGATCAAGAGCAAAAAGATAAAAACGACGGGAGGACGACGAACATGAAGAATGAAGAGACAAGATATAATACACAAAGAAGTGTTGACTGTTGAAGTAACAAATAACCTTGAAGACAGGAAAATGAAAGAAGATAATTCATTTAACTCTGGAGAAGTCCATAATCATAAAATGCACTTACAAATGATAGAACAAAGACAAATATCTTCATTTTCCCTTTCCTTTTCTGTCCTTTCGTTAGCTTTAACAAAATGCCTAAAACCTACAACCTACATGCCCTGTCTCCTGTAATGGAGAAAGAAATGTATCCTGTCACCTCTACTGTCACCCACGGTCAGTTTCAACGTGCTCAAATTTTTATGAAGATCTATGACATCACATACACCATTTCACTTTACACACTTTCACTTACTTTGTTAGACACTAGACACTAGACGCGCTACACGACTCTACAGTATGTATTTGTGCTGTCTGTTTTTAGGTGATTTGATTTTTTGGTTTCTTTTACGTCAATCTTAATTTTAATTTTAGTCCCACTCTCAATATTGTCGTCATTCCTGGTTTGAAATGTCCCCTCTACTGTCTACTCTCTACTGCCAGTCTATTAACCTTCAAAATTTAGTGTAGACCACCGGTTTCATTAAATCTAGTTTCTAGACTTTTCTTCCAGGATAAGTAGATAAGTACAAGCGCAAGATTTGAGTATTGAGTACTCAAATTTCTACAAAGTTGGGATAACAAAAGGAAAGAGGATTTGTCACATAGATAAATAAAATAACTGGAAACTTTTATGTTGTTTTATCTGTCGATGCCTGTAGATTAAGTTGGATTCTCCGAATGCAGGATTTTGTCTTGTTCTGTATACTGTATACTGTATGCTGTAGCTTGCAGCAGTTGGCACATGCTCTACAAATCTTCTGTATTTGTTAAGACATTACGTTGGTGGTTCTTGGGCTTTCTTTCACTTTACTTTGGAAGTACTTTGCCTCATTTGAAAATAACTAAGCGCGAAAAGATTCTTAAATAGCTACTTAAGTAGCTTCATTTTGTTTTCTCAGAAATGACAACTTTGCTTTTTTGCAATCTTTGGTAAAATATGAAGCGTGGAAAAAGAAGCGAGAGAAAAGGAAATGAGACAGAAGGATACAAAGGATGTCAAAAACCGAAAATCGAAGGTGGAAAGAAAGTGAACCACATGAAAAAAAAACGAGAAAAATTCCGGCACGAAACTGGAAAACAGGGGGAACACATGCTGTTTTTTACATGATGGACAATTTTAAGGAAGCGAAGCTGAGTATTGTTTTTCTCGTGTCTGTCTGTGACAAGTTACGTTCACTAGATGGCGCCATCTAGCAGGCAAATTTTCAGGGCCGGCAGATGCCTTTTTCTCATGGTCAGCTTCCCTTCCGGAGCCAAAAGTATTGTTTCTTTCAAGGCGATATAAAATGGTTACTAACAATAAGTGAAGATTTTTGACCTTATGTAACCTTATGTCTCTTGCAACTTGAAACAATTTACACAAGCGTAGTAATTACAAGTACACAAAAAGTAAATTAAGGCTGTACTTATCAATCATTCACACATTCCAGTCTGCAGTCTTGTTTACACAGTCAGATTTTTAATTAAGAAGCTGAAACGAGGAGCCGTGTAAATTCAACATTTTTCAGAGCAGGAAACGTACTGTAGAAAAGAAAATCTTTCGAATTTAGAAGTTTTGTACCATGCATTGTAAATAGTAAATACTGAACACTCAAAACTCAAAACTATCTCAACTTGAGCAAGTCCGTGAAAAGTGAAAACTGGAGAATATTTTTATGTACACATAATCTAAAATTCCTCTTGAAATCCAAATACACATGAATGGACATGGACCAGGTGACTGCCAGTTTTATACATAACAAGAGTGTACTGTGTACAGTGTAATTAATAATTAAAACGGGTTACATAAAATTATAAATACACATATCCTGTATTACACATAGACTTGTAACTTGTAAAGTTTAAATAGGAAATGTGTCTGCCTTATCATCACAAAAAGAGTACATGTTGTACATTGTACATTTTCCATATATCTATGAGACAAAAGTGAAGTAGAATGTCGAGTAGGTAAATCAATATATATGTAAATTGTACATAATAAACACTAGAGCAAATGACTTCTCAATTCTCATGTAAATGTTATATTTTCAGGAGGTGTGCGAACAAACAACATTCATAATGTGTTACATGTTGCATTAACAACGTAGTTACGAGTTTTGAGTCGTGGGTCATGAGTGTTGCAATTCCATCCTACTCAGGTTTTTTTTGGATTTGCTACTCTTTGAATGCTTTCTGTGGATCGCAAGTAAAATTTGTGTACTGGTAAAAGCCAAAAACCTGTTGGGAATTCCTACTTTCTACTCTCTACTTTATACACTTTCCTGTGTATAGCGTATCTCTGGGGGTTTTCATCATTAAAAAATCGCTTCACCGAGCAAAAAAGCAAGGGAAGACAAAGTTTCAGGTATTTTTTGAAGCATTTACACATATTTACAGTGAGTATTGAGTATCCACGAGTACAAGTGACATTAAGTGATCATCAGGAATCAGGAATAGGGAGACAGAATAATTATAACTCATGAAATGCGCGTTCGCATCTGTCTGTAAAATCAGACTATGAATTATACGTTCGTTTTCTTTTCCAATGTCTACAATCTACAATCTACAGTTTACAGTCAACACACAGTTCAAATAAAGAGCTTTGTATGTTCCATGTTTTGTGTTGATTGGACGGTTGGACATGTTTTAACGCACTAAATAATATTCTGTGTTTATATTTGTATTTGTATTTATATTGATGGTAGCAGCAGATGCATAACAATAAACAGGACATTCAACAAGGAAGAGGAAGTTTTCTGTCAACTTTTCTGAGAACTTATTTTTCAACTCTTCAAAGACTACAATCTAGAATCTAGAATCTAGAATTGCAGAACGCAATTCTACTAAAAAAGACAAAAACACATGTCTGGTCCATTCAAAATTACTACAAAAGACAGTGTCAAAGACTCGACTCTAGGCTTTTATTTGCAAACATGTAGAACGTCCATTGTCCGTTGTACAATGTGCATTGCACATATTTATGTGAGGTAAATGTTGAAAGGCTGTTCGTAGTTTGTTATTCCTTGGTGTACACGTTTTAACACCTTGTTTGTCTATCTTTCTCTCGTTGTTCTTTTTTGTCATTTTGGTTCCAGTTCCCATCTACAATCTACCAGTCTTGCCTTGTACACTGTACACAGACAATGTACACAGACAAGGTGATAGACTGAACCTTAGAATCTCAACACTCAACACTCAACGCTCAAAGTTTCTACTACATGTGGATAGGAGAGATTTTTCGATAAAAAAGAGCAACACTACAAAAATGAAATATAGATCAAGTTGCCCCAACGAACCAAAATAGCTTTTATTTAAAACCTTTTTAATTCAATTCAGATGCGAAAGCTGTTAAAATGTTTTGCATTTGTTCTCCAACATGTTTTCTAAAATCTAGAATCTAGAATCTAGAATCTATAAATCTTTTTGCGTGGAGCTCAGATTTTAGATTTTAGAGTTTAAGGTTTGACATTTGGAATTCCAGGAACTGGTCTAATCTGTTTACTACTGTGTTTACGTGCAGTTGTAGGCAGTGTGTAATCGCAATGTCGCACAATCAACACTAGATTTTCTTTCCCTACGGAAGTTTAAAAATGTCCCCAATCTACAATGTAAAATCTACACTTTTCTACATTCTGCATTCTACCGTAGTTTTTACACTATCAGTATCACGTACATGTTTTAATTTTCCTTTTCCTTTTGTTCCAGTGCCAGACCAAAATGAAGATTGGAGACTGGAGACTGGAAAATGGAGAAGGGAAAGAAAGAGAAAGTTCAAAGGAAAAGAAAGGCAGAGAAGTAGGATCGGAAATCGAAATCCTATTAGGAAAACTGTCTAGATAATTTCTTACACAATGTTTCTCCTTTTCTCTTTCCTACTTTCCATTTTCTACTTTCTACTTGGCCGTGAAAATGAACAAAGTAAAAGTAAAAATACTCAATGTATTTGCTATTTTCCAAAAGTTTGGTTTCACCGCCCCAGGTTGGTTTCTTCTATTTAATATTTAATCTGTGGGATAAAAACTTTTAGCGGTAAAGCACCTCTTCTCTATCCTCTATTTTCATTTCTTCATCCTTTATTTTTCATTATGTGCCAAATACCGAATGAGTCCGCGAGTAATCAATATATTATAAATTATAATTATTATTGTTTTGAAATTTTACAGAACTGCACTGAAGAAATATTTCATCAAATAATAATAATTATTATAATTATATTGAACAACAGAAATTAAATTAAATTAAGGTTGAGGCCTTGTTGGGAAATTCCACCAAGACTTCCCTATGTACATTGTACATTGTAAATACAAATTATGCATATTTTACACAAACTTTCATCTTTGATCTTGAATAATTTTAATAATTTTCACTTGACGTGGATTTCATCACTTGATTAAATATTAAATTGAAAAGTCATTTGATGGAAACCAACAAATTAATAAATCTTTTGTGTCTTGGGCAATTCTTGTCATTGTCATTACTACTTTAAAACTTTAAAGACGGTAAAAAAGTTGACTCTTTACATTTGTTTATCGTTTGAAAAGCTAACTTTTCCATTGAAATCTTTACTTATTGAAAATTACAAATTACTAAGAATTACATACGAATCTGGACGCTTGACACTAAAGGGAACAAGAAAATACTTAAGTATATTCTGTCTTCATATTTTTCTTCCTTCTGTTCATCTTAATTATTATTATTTATTATTATTTATTATTATTATTATATTATGGCGGCTTACATATACACATTATTGTATGTTCAGAATACAGAATACAGAAGGATTAGTAATATTTTCTTTTTTTCTATCTCTGGAGAAAAACTGTCATCTCTGAATGGAAAAAATATAGTTGAATTTGGCAAGCCAGAGTGACACAGAACTCTAGACTCCAAACTCCAAACTACACACATTCTATACTCTGCTCTCGGTTATTATTTTTGTTCAGTGTAGAGTTTCCTTCAGAGGTGTTGGGAACTGTGGAAGAATCTCTAATGGATCGACAGACATTAATTATCTTCAACCTACAGAGAGCAAAATGAGATTACTTGGAAGTTTGTACGGGTGTTGATGTTGATGTTGGCGGATAAAACTAGGAAACTAGCGCAGATATGTTTTCAGATTTCAGATTTTCTATGACGTTACCTTCAGTTTCCTTTACCTATTCTTTACTTTGGCCATCTGTATCTGTATCTGTATCTGGATGTGTATTGTGTTTGTATTGGCTGTGTTGAGATTTGAGATTCTGTTCAAAATGGAGTGAAAAACAAAGTATCACGGGGAAAGAGGACATGGGAGTGGGAGAGAGTGGAGTGTGTTCAGTGTTCCATTCTGAGTTCTGAGAATGAATTCTTGATTGTGGACAAGTACATTGTCCAATTTCCAATGTACATTGAACACACATGTACATGTGTACAATCAGCCTAAGTTTCACGTTTTCAAGTCCAGTTTCAAGACTGAAGATACGAGATTCTAGATTCAAGTTGGTCATAAATAATTTATATCAATGGGAGCCAAAGGTTTTAGATGGAATTTATCCTGTACAGATTTCAGCTCACACGTGTAATACTAACAATAAGATATCTCATGTCATGTGATGTCCTTTGTTCTTTGTGCTTTGTCTTTCTACCTCCCACTGTCTACTCATTTACGGATTTTACAAACCCTTGTTCACATACAACAGACAGAATAAACAAAACAGTGAACACAATGTTAACATCAACAATCAACAGTCAACAGTTGAAATGATACTTGATACTGAAATAATTATTTACCTTGTCTTTGTCTTTGTCTTGGTATTTGTTTTTGTCTTTGTATTGTTTTGAAAATTGAAATATCAGTAATACCTAAAATCTAAAGCAAAAGAAAGCTCCAAAAAGCGGAAGCGGAAAAAACAACAAGATACAAGAAGAAACATAAAAAATGTTATTTATTTTTACGTTTATTACCTCTGACAAAAATGTACAAGTTGTCCAATTGAATTGACAAGAGAGAAAAGTATTCACTCTCTCTCTCAATTTCACGTTAAGGAGATATATGGGAAAATAACGGTGTCACTACAAACTACAAATCTCTCATCGCCCCTCTCGTCCTCCTCTTGTTCTATCAAAGTACTTAAAAGTAGCTGAGGCTTGATATATTTATACCAGTAAACCTGTCAACCATCAATTGTCAGTTGTTGGTTCAGCACATACTTTTTTGTTAAATCCCTAAAGATTCTGTCCCTATATTATGTACACGAGTTTTTCTGTAACCTTGAAACTTGGGAACTTGAGAGTTGTGACTTGTACTGGAATTCCGAGTCAAGTTTTGAATATCACTTGTAATTGAAATTTTTTGAATGCAGTCTGTTATGTTTATGTACAATGTACAGTGTAGCCAAAATTCTAGGATCGAGGATCGAGAATCAAGAATCGAGAACTTGGACCTCAGAGCTTTGAGAATGTTTAAGGGAATGTCTTCTCAGTAAGCATTAAGCAACTGTACACACAACTGAGGTAAAAAAAAATCTTGCACAAGTTTAACTTTAGGTAGATCCGATTTCAGGTAGAAAAAAAACTTGATCCTTGATGCTTGGATGGATACTCACACACAAAAGTGCAGAAAACAAATATTATTGTACACTGAGAGAAAGTTTGAGTTTTTACAGTTATTACATAGAATATACAGTATGCAGTGTACAGAAGACAGTGTAGAAGAGGCGCAAGAAAGGTCTACCAAAAAATAAGATAAGAAAATTGTAGTGGGTTCACTCACTTCAACAAAATGATGATGATGAAGAAGAATAAAAAAGCCGGTGAGAGCACTTGAGCCTACCGATAAAACTTGAGTCTTGAGTCTAGAGTGTTGAGAATTTTGAGCTGCAAGAGAATGATACCGAAAGCAGGAGGAAGCGCGAGAGCGAAACTAGAGAGCTTTGCTCAGAGGAAAGTCGCCTGGCGAATGAAAGTTTGAGGCAACTTCATTGACTCTAAATAGTCTACAGTCTGGAGCCTACAGTCTACACTGTAGTGAAAGGTAGGAGTGGAGGAGGGAGTGAAAGTAAAGTATCAAGTTGGCAAGTTGGCTTCGTTTGGATCAACAAAACAGAAGAAAAGTTAGGTGCAGTATTGAGCATTGAGCATTGAGAATGAGGATCAGGCCCACCATTCACGGCGGCTATCTAATACATACACTCTACACTCTACATCTTTTTTGATACCCTTCCGACAGAAACATATTTTGATACACTCAACACTCACAAGTACTTGTAGCTTCATGGCTACGTTTTATACATATCTACTGTTGAAGAATATGTTTCCACTGAGAGCCATCGCCATTCCGAGTTATGTCTAGTGCCTAGTGTCTAGTGTCTAGTGTCTAGTACAAAACACTTTATATAGTGTACGCTCATTTATGCCCCATCGCTTTGTCGTTTTCT
>JAQGBH010005234.1:0-14744 GCA_034698265.1 Sminthurinus aureus | reverse complement strand
TTCATGTGACAGCACGTAAAACGTATGGTATTCGTACTGTTGGGGCATGACTACGGTATCTTTTCTCTCTGTGTATTAGCTCCAAACTCCGAACCAATCACCATTTACAAATTCAAATTGTAGAGTTAGCATATTCTCTCTCTGTTTTTCTTCGCTGTCCACTTTTCACTGAATGCTGAATGCCGAATCCACAATGCATGAAATACGATTGTTGGAATTCAAAATTCAAAATATCTAATATGCACAAATTATAAATTGCATACGTGTGTGCTGTTTACTGTTTACACATTATACTTTATACACACTTCCAAATTACACTGCCTCTCTCATTCTGCCTCTTCCCATGAACTGAACTGAACTGAGCCGAGCTGAGCTGCAACTCAGCTTTCTCCAACTCCCTTACACGAGCGCAAACACAATCACACTCACAAAATTAGTCATCGTCCATGTTTGGGGAATACGCATTACACGTTACACATACGACATACTGATATTTGATATTCTAGCATGAAATGTGAAATTATGTCATTTTTCACAACCAACTCTTTAGTTCGTGCCTCTGTCCACATGATGTGAGTATGAGTATTGAGTATGACATTACTAGGCACAATCCACATGAATGCTCCGTGCTCGCACAAACAAGCACTCATTTCTTCAATCAATTCCACTACACTCCATTTTCCACATTCCACATTCCACATTCACATTTCATAATTAGACACATGCATAATTCTGGACACTGGACATCGGACACTGGATAATTAATAACTCATTTGAATTTGTAACGACTTCCGACTACCGAATACGACAGCGATTGAAAATCGAAATTCCAAGAAATCAGACTACATGGAGTGTAAAGTGTCATGTGTTGTGTGTGACACACACTAGACATAAGACACTAGACATTAAACACTTGAGAAAAACGGATTCACTTCAATTTCGGCAAATGCATTTCATACACGATCAATAACATTCAAGTATTTAGTATTTATGTCCTGATTCCCGATGAAATGAGGTACAAAGCAAAAAATACAAAAAAAACAATGGCTGTGATTCTTGATTTTTTCGGCTTTTAGTTTTTAATGTTAACATGTTTTTTCTTCCCAGTGCATAAAATTTAACACCAAATTACAAATTACGACTTTGTACTGAAAGGAACAAGTACTCACAAAGTATTTGGAAAATTCACGAAAACTAACTAAAGAAAAGTTGACAATTGAAAGTGAAATTGATTTTAAACACATTTTGGATATTGAAAAGAGTGAGTGTTCAGTGTTCAGTGTGCAGTGTTCACTTTATGCTGTGCTTTGTGCACAATTCATTAGGTACTGAAAAAAGAACATGTGTACTCGTAATATAGTTTTTCATAAAATCACTCTTGTTTTTTAACCATTTGTTTCTCTCTCTCTCTCAAAGATGGATGAAAAGTGAAAAGGGGGATATTTGTCTTGTCTTCTGTGTTGTGTGCATGTGAACAAATGATACAGAATACAGAATACACATACATGACATGTATATATACATTGTATCTTGAATCTTGAGTGAGCAATAAGCAGTTCATGTGTGATGTAAGTCGTAAGTATGACTATTATGAACATGTTGCAAACCTGAGGCTTGGAAGTTTTGAACATTTCAACATTTTCAAGCCTCGAGCCTCAAGTTTCAAGATTCAAGACGAAATTCCCAAAGCACCTATAATTTCTTTCCCCTTGTGATATTAACTCTCTCTCTCTCTCCCTCATTTTTTCACGTACTCCTATTCGTAATTCGGATTTGGACCCGGATTCGTAATTTTTCTTTTTCTCTGTCTTCCCTCTTCATCCCAAGATGCTCTTTAGAAAATCTAAAACCAAATTCAAATTCAAATCCAAATATAAAAGCAAGCACTAGAAACTAGAAATTTATATCCTCTGTAAAATTTGTCTGTCAATTGTCAATATCTACAATTCAAGATCTATATCTCTCAAATTCAGACATCAACCCAAAGCACAAAGCAATAAGCATTCAATGAGTGTACAAAACTGTGGTAATAATAAATATACATACAAAATTCTAGTTAAATTTAGACTTTTGTTTTTATTCCTCTAGAAAAATGTATAGATTTAAGATTTAAATGAGGCACAGAACACATCACAAAACACAACGGAGCATGTCGTGTCATGTGTGTGTTTGACATATTACACATTGTACGTTCCACGGAAGACGGGAGTAGAGAGTACAAACTTCTCACTTTTCACTTTTCACCCCAAACCTCAACCTCAAAATTTAGATTCACAAATGTAGATTGAAACTATCGTACAAACTGGAAACTAGAAATTACACATGTATTATTACCTGGTTCTATGTTCTATGTTGCTATTTGCACTTGTACCTACATGAACATTGGCGTTTATGTGTGTCCAACAACTTGTACAATGTACATGGATTTGAACAAGGCTCCCCTCTCTCCCAACTCACAACTCATAATTCACAATGTGTGTCCAATCATTTACCAGTATCAGTATCATTATCATTACTATTAATATTTGTTATACCTTCAACATCTGAACATTGAACATGGCCTGAGAATATGTGTACAGTGTACACATATTATGGTTCGTGGATCATGGCATTTATTGATTTGTCCTCAAATTCAATAGTACAATCATAATAATATTATTTATTATTAGTCTTATCATTGGATTTTATTCCCTTTGCATGAATAGTAAAGAGTATTATTTTTGTGTCATATAATGTATAACGTGTAAGGGCAAAGTCACATTGCACATGCTTATTATGATTATTATTACTTTATCAACTTTTCTATATTTTATATATTAACGAGACTAATAATAAATTTACTCGGCGTAAAATTCCATAATCCACGAGTACTTATGCTCACAACTCGTAACTCATAATGTTATTTATCATATTATGATTTTCATCATTTTAGTTGGTAGTTGGTAGGTTTCTCATATGAGCTCCATCATAATATAATATAATGTGATATCACATCGTATCATTTCATTCCATGTATAAAATATGAAATTGTACGACTTTCTCTACACATGTATTGTGCACTTAGCTCGGTGAGCATTGAGCATAATTATTCATATGTTTGTCTCATTTTAATGCTAATCGTCATGTAATTGGTAAGCCGAGAGCATATTTGCGTCCAAAGTAGCCCTGTTTACTTTCTTTCTCTTTCTCTCTTTCTTCTATTCATATCCATGTCATTATTTTATTATCATTTTCATGATGACAATGACGATGATGACGATCACGATGTCAATTGTAAATGATGACAATTCTTCAGATTAATATTTTCCGCTACCCGTTATTATTCATACCTTCTACAGTTCCACTGTTCAACTGTTCTATATTCTCCTTTCTCTACTCTTTACTCATATACATAATACATACTTGTGTGTGCATGTATAATGTATAATGCGACAATCGACAATCGTTAATGAATACTTTGGTCTGGGTTCTCGGTTTATGTTTATGCCCTCATTACAAATTTATACAAGTTTGAAAATAAAGTACACAATAAGCACATAATACATAATACACAAGCTGCTCATTGCTCATTGCTCATACATGTGATATGCTAACATTAAACATGTACATATAATATTCCAAACTCCATTTTCCATTCTCCATACTTATGTGGAGACGAGTGAGATGTCAGGCCAAAACGGAGGAGCCATAAAGAAGGAAGAGTGACAATATATTATATACTTTCTACATTCTACATTCTACAAACAGTAAATGTTATATTAGGCATACTTATTATATTTAGCCTTATTAAATGCTGGAACAACATAACGTAGACCGAGTTGTGACTTGTAGAGAAAGCGAGCAAGAACTATAGAACCAGAAGGACAAGGACAAGGAGTCATGTACATAAGTACAAATACATATGCATATACTTATGGACTGCACTGTGACTGGAGACGGGAGAAAAGTTCTTGTTTATCCCTTCAATTCAATTTATTCATAATCATAAGGACAGGACGAGAATGAGTACGAGAGAACGATGGTGATGGTGATGGCGATGACAAAAACAGCAAAACCAAACCCGGAAAATCCAATTAAACCACTCATTTTATTATCAGAGTCCATAAATTTAATTCACCTAAAAAGTTGTAATAGTGAATAGTGTGGATGTGGATTGTGGATGTTTGTGTTTTCTATTTCTCTCTCTTACTCATTCTCTTCTTTCTCCATGCTCCATGCTCCGTAGCATGAAATATACAAAAATAAAATGCATAATGGATATACAACAGAGAATTTACGATTTTAATATGCTAATGTCTATCACATCTATATCCATACTGCTCCACGACCATGAGTATTCCATATAGACATTAGAAATACTACTGACTACGCCGCATTCGTATAACACCTCTGGCCATAAAAAATAAAAACGTCATGTAACATAAATATATCCATAGCTCGTATTCGTATTCGTATTTATAGTTTATAGGCAAACTAAAATAGCATGCTACTTTTCATAAATTTGGTTTGGTTTGGTTTGTAAAATAAATAATAATCTTAATTATATTCAGCATTACATACATTTGTGCTGATTCTGGATTCTAGATTCTAGATTCACTGTGGATACATCTACACAATTTAAACAGAACAATGGTGGTGGACACCGGACTGGACCTGGATGCACTACTGTAGATACTGGATATGCCTGTTGTTATGTATTATTATCTTATTCTGCACTGTGTTCTGTGTTATATAATATTTTATAGACTCGACTCTTGTACAGTATTCGTATTTCTGTGTGAATTTCCCATTCTATTACTTTACGTATACATCCAAAATTAGAATATAATTTCTTCTTTCTCCTCTGCTCTTCTTCTTGTTCTATTCCGTCTCATCCTCATCCTCTAAAATTTATGCATACTGCTGTGAAGAGAGGAGAGGAGAGAAGTTGGAGAAAAGCGGAGAGGAGAAGAGAGCGAAGCCTGTATAATGTACAATGTACAGTGTACATGTAAAATGGAAAAGAGAAGAAGGAGAAGGAGGAAAAAGTTTTAAATTGCAAAGTCGTCAGGAATTAATGAATTAGGGAATTTGAAATTTGCAATTTAGATAAGAAAATGAAAGGAGGCAGCAATGCTAATTTTAATAAATTATTTTATTATTTCCTTATCTTGAAATCAGTTTTCCCTTTCCCACTCTTCTTCCATCTTCTCATCGTCTCATGTTGTTCTCATCCTCTCAGCTTCTCAGCCTCTCAGCCTCTCACTCTCTCATCCTTTCTCATCTTTCACCAAACCAGAAAGATTTCCATGTTCCTTCTTTTCCCTTGTCCCTCTGTCTCTGTCTGTTCGTCTCCTTCCCCCAACAGGCCGAGCCAGACCAGACCAGACCAGACCAGACCAAGATTTAACTATACATTTGTTCTGTGCATATTGGATAATGCATAAACATACACAAATATGGATATTCTGCACTTAAATACCTAGAAATTAGAAATATCTCTATAAAGAAAGAAAGAACCGGGGAGTTCCACAATCCACACATTTAAATGCAGCCACTTTCCTTAGCCTTTTCACATGTACGTAGATTCTAGATTGTAGATTCTGATTCAAATTTGGATTCGGATTTGGATTTGAATGTGAATTCAAGTCTGTTCAGACATCAGAACTGCTTAAGCAAATTGTTTCTGCCTACAATATTTGGCGAAATAATTGAGGACAAATGAACCCGTAGGCAAACAAGAAGTTTCAGTTTAGATTTTAGAGTTTAGAGCTGAATCAGCTTACTCCCCGCTCTCCGTCTTTCTCTGTACTCTGCAGTCTGTAGTAATATCTATCTATATGAATTTTAGTGCTTGTTGTAGGTATGAATTCGGCTTTAGCGTTAGCATTGGCATTGGCTTTGGCTTTCCAGCCTGCAGGATAAACCATACTACGATCGTAAAGTAAAACGTAAAACTACGGCTCTCAGTCATTCCTTTCCTCGGAATTCGGAATTTCTATATTTGTACAATATTAATTGTGTTTTGCTTCTCCTTTTGTCAAAACTGTTCTCGTTTCTCTCCCTGTACAAATCTTCAACCTTCCTTCCCTATTCCAAACCAAACCAAACCAAACCACAACACACCATAATAATAATAATTATAATTACACACATTATACATTATCATGTACTGTGCATTGTGTACTTAATACTTAATTTACAGTCGAATAAGAGTTTAGAATTCAAAATACACAATTCCTTCCATTTTCAATTTTAAACAAATTCATAGTTCATAGCCAACAATAACAATAATTATTATTATTACTACAATTATAACCGTAGTGCGATCAACTAAATTGATTTTGATCATCCTCATTATTATTGTTACTGCTGTGATGATGGTGATTAATTCTGGATTCTAGGTTCCAGGTTCTAGATTCTAGCATCAACAGAGTTTAAATACTAAACCTAGATGTAATTGTGGATGCATTATGTTCAGGGAAGATCTTGTAAATTTTACCATTTGTATACCCGAGAGCTCCAAATCCTCCAAAATAAGCTTGCAGTAGAAAGTAGAAAGTAAAAATTGAGCATTTTGAATTTTGAAAAATACTTAACCAAATCCTTGTTGACTCGTGTCTCAATTTTACAAATAGCTTGTACATTGTACGTGGACTTGAACTTTCTCTACCTGGCCTGGATCCTGAATAAAGTCTTGCATCTGGTTTATTATTATTTTTGTGAGACATTTTCTACAGACTTGTTCGAATTTAGACAGCAGTTTTCTCAGGACGGTGCTGGATCCACTTGTACGTTACTTCTTTCTTCATTTTGCATCTTCTCAACTCTCAGCACACTTTTGATTTACATCAGATCTACTCTATTCTCTCGCTCTCCTCTCTTTTTACAACATTTTCTTTGAGTCTCACTGACAAGGTCTTCACTGACAAGGTCTTCACGGCCACTATTAGTATCTAGTATCTAGTATCAGCAGTGACATAAAAGTAGACTAGAGACGAGAGTCTTAGCCGAGCCAAGGTAAAAGTATAAAGTTTAAATCTGAATTCAAAATCCAATCTTACTTTTTTATAAACAGTCAACAAGGAGAAAGGCACTTTTGTAGTTGGCGAACATGTAGAATCTAGAATCTAGCATCCAGAATCCAGACAACATAATGCAGAGTACAGAATGAAGAGGGATGACTCTTTCATCTTTTCTCGGTTTTCCTCGCGGTACTCTCGCGCCCTTAACAAGATGTATGAGAAAGGTTGTTGTAGTTGTTTTACCGCTTACCGTTTACCTAGTGTAGAAATAATCTGAAGCTGAGAGTGAGCAGTTATACATAATCAGTTGACTCCAACTACAGCTAAAGCTACAGATAGACATTGCTCTTGGCTGTTGGGTGTTGGGTAAAACGAGATGAGAATGAAGGATTTCCAGTTCCAGTAGATTCAAAATCCAGAGTTAGTGTGTAGTGTTTAGTGTAGTTTACATGTTCAACATGTACATGAAAAATGAGAACTGCATCATGCACAATGTCTGTTTAGAATAGAGAGGGAATCCTCGTGTTTTGTTTATGCATAACATACAACATACAACATACAGAGCACACTTTAAACAGTTGAGTCAGAGTCAGCTTATTACGTCTGGTGTGTTTTCATTTTGGAAAAGAGGAGGATGAAAAGGAGAAAAGCCTCGGTGAATTTGAGAGAGAAGAACAAGTGGAACGTTGGGTTGTGAGTGTGTTTGTGTTCTGGAAGTGGAAGTTATTGGAGGGGTCAAGTGTAGATAGTAGATAGCTGTAGCTGTAGCGCTGTCTAGTGTCTACAATAAAGTGAGTGAGACAGAGAGAGAGAGAGAGAGATTTGCTACATATATTATTTTATGTATATGTGTAACATGTGGAATGGAGAATGTAGATTGCCTGTCTGTCTATCTTCACTCTGTATTCCGCATTACACATACTCTATATTGTATATGAGCCTGAAAGAGAGAGACAGAGAGCCTGAGATCTTTAGATTAATTAGCATAGTTCTGCATCTAGTTATGTTATATTAATCTGCATATTCTGATTAAAGTTCGTAATTTGAATTAATCCAATAATTGGCCACTCCTAGTCGTTACGAATGAAAATTAAGGACTTCATTTCTTCATTTATTTACAGACAGCTCACAAGCTAGAATCTAGAATATAGAAACTAGAAACATTGGATAGCAAATCCATCCATCCATCCAACAACCACGCCGAAACAATCCAAAACCTAAGGCAAACTCACAACTCAGCTGTGAGCTTTGAGCAACAGAATGAAAATGAAAAGGAGAGCAAAAACTGAAAACAGTCCCTTTTTTTGATGCACATCTATATTATAAATTACATTATTTTGTTATGCATTTTTATCCTTTGTTATGATATATTATGTAATATGTAGATTGTAGATGATGACCGCAATATTACATGTTACATTTTTTTAAAGGAGGAATAATTTATAATAATTTACTAATAAATTGTTAGTAAAACTAGATTTTTCTTTTTCTTTTCCGAAATTAAATGCCTAAATTAAATGTGTTCAGTATTTTGTATTTGTATTACTTTTCTTTCTTTACTTATTATGTTTCAGTAGTTTGTGGTTTCACTGGCTTTCTTTTCCTCTCTCCATTTTCAGTTTCTTCCTTTGCAAAAGTTGAAGAGGTATTCGAGATTCGAGCTTGGAGTTGTGCCTCTTTTTATCATTTCTTTTCTGCACTACCTACTTTTACTCCTTACTACACACAACTTTAATTCTTTTAGTCCGCTTCGGCTCAACTCAATGTACAATGCACCACTCAAGACTCAAGTTAAGTGAGAGAGAGAGAGAAATCCGTGTAAAAGCTAAATCCCCACAACACCACAACTTGGTATAAACCGACAACCGACACCTACAACTTTCTTCCTCCTTTATTCATCCTTTCTTTCTTCTCTTTCACTTGTTTCTCTCATTTTTCAGCCTAGGTAAAAATTATGTGTGCTCGTATATTTTACAACACGTCACAAGGCTCAAGGATCTCGAGTCTAGATTCTAGAATCTCGACTGAAAATCAGGTACAAGTCACAAGACACAGGGCAACTTATGGTGAGAATTTAGAATTTAGAATTAAGAATTAAAACAGAACAACTCTTTGTTTCTTCTTCTCTCTTTCACTCGCCTGTTTATCTTCTCACTCCTCTGTTCTACAGCATTATGAGCTGCTCAGTTATTACAATGTACGCTGTAAAGGGAAAAGGTAGACAGTAGATAGTAGACATACATGGTACATCGTACATCATTCGAAATATAAAATTTAATGCCGTTTAGAGTTTAGAGTGTACGATGAACAATGTAAAGTATACATTATATTTTATATTACAGAACACATACATTAGACATTAGAGATTACAGATATTCATCATTCGTATAAACTCATTTGAATTCCTAACGACGGACCGAAGGACCATCCAACATCCAACAAACGCTGCAACCACATAGCCGCTCATCACACCACACACAAAGAACATTTCCATACTCCATACATTTCACAGTTTTATATTTTATACTTTATCCTGTGTATGCAAATTGCAAATGCCCAGAGTTAATTGACAATCCTCATTAAATACGGACATCATAATTCCTGATTTGTAATTTTCTAATTTCCTCCCGCATACATACACACATTACACATGCATAAATTCACAGGCATTTGATCTATCTACATTCTAATTACTATTCATCCATCTAGAATCTAGATGCTACTCATCTCTTTTCTAAATATTTTTAATAATAATAAACTTTTCCCTTAATTTTTCATCCTCATTCCAATTCCATTGAAACATAAATTGATAATATTATTAATGGTACGAGATACAAGGTACAAGCTACAACATACAACATACAAGTCGCAAGAGATGTGAAATGATTAACAAAATAATTTAGCCCGCTAGTAAATACAGATTTTAATTAATATTTAATTAAATCCTCCACACTCTACACTCTAAACTCCACACATGAGCACTACACAATATTTGCATATTCCTTTAATATTTTTTTGCCCAAAAAATTCTCATGTCTCAACACTGACTTGATTCTGATTCTGATTCTGAGCACAAGAGTAAGAATAACACAATATGCATTTATGCATGGAATTGGAATAAATATTCATGTGTAATGTGTATATTGTGTACATCAGACTACAGACTATGGACATTGGACATGTCAAGAGGATAAATTGTAAATTATACCAAAACGTTTAATTGCAACATCCAAAATATTAATATTATGCCATTTTTGCGAGAAATTTATGCATCATTATTACTATTATTAATAATAATAATTAGTAATTGTATGGATTACGAATGCGAATGACTCATTAATACTCTAAGTTCTGAGTACAACAGGCGACTTGAAAAATACGTTTGAATTTAAACGTTTACTGTTTATGTGCACAATGAAACTTATTTAAAGTTGTTTTGAGTTTTGAGGGATCGAAAATCGAAAATACCATGATAAAAATCTGTAGTCTGTAGTCTGCAATATTAGTAAATGTTGAAAGCTCATCATTACCATTATCATTATCATATCGCGTGTCCCTATTTACTGTTTACTACTTATACGTTGTCCATTGTCCAGCAGCAGCAACCACACAATAAAAATTAATAATTCAAAGGTTTATTGCATGTTTTTCCTCTGACGTGAACAGGAACAAGAACTAGTACAAGCTACAAGATGAAAAGGACAATCTATCATTTAATTTTTACTGTGCTGTGGTTCTGGTTGTTATCATTCCTTGTTCGTTTTTAGTTTTTCGCTCATCGCCTCTCGATACTCGATTCTCAATAAATATTTTCCCTGTTTATGCACAATTACCATGTAGGTTGTGTGTTGTGTGTAGCATGTAATGTGTAGAAACTACGTACTTAAATGAATGAATGAATGTACATAAGATATCTGCACCCACCCCACAATTCACAATCCACAATATGTGAACTTTCCAGAACGGAGGTTGGCTGGCAGACACGCAAATCTGTTCATGCTTTTTTTCTCTGTCGTTCTCTGTTTCTCTATTTCTCACCTGTGGTCGTTGGCCAAAGTTCCAATGCTGTATTAAATATAATATATGATACAATATAATATATTAGATAAACGGTGACTAAACTACTGATGAGATGAGAAAAGACAGTAGAATTCCTTCCTTTTGATGTATTACAGATATTGTGTATTGTGTACATTGAGCATTGAGCATGCACATCACCGATCTCGATAGCCGACTGTTCACTGTTCCATGTGTCATAGATGTACTAAATATTAAATATTCGCCATGTAAAACAAACTAGCTCACAACTCACAACGCACTGCTCAATGCCTTTGCTTTTACATTTTACCTTTTACACATTTTGTAGTGGTTTCAGCTTGAGGCTTTTTTCATATATTACGTCTATGATCATTATCATAGCAATTGAAGCCTACGATACCGCTGGATGTTTAAACATTAACCATTAAACTTTCCCTAAATCGACAATCGACCATAGACACACACGTTGAAGTTTTTCATTGTTAAAAATCATCAATGGACAATGTTTTTGCATTCGTTTTCTAAGCTTTTTCATCCCTTTTCTGTTTTTTACATCATCATACAACCCAAAAACAAAGAATCCAACAAACAGACACCGACTACTTCTCTAGATCCTGGATTCTGAATTCTAGACTCTAGATTCGAGACTCGAGACACGAGAAATTAGGGTATGGAATTTTGAATTAATGGGAGAGAAAAGAGAATTATTGAAATTAAAAATGGAGGCGACAGGCAATATAAAGGATAAAGGATGATGATTAAAATATATCATAAAATGTCATTAATCTTTTGCATATTATATATTAGCTTCACATAGCATAATATACTAATTACACGTATAAATTCTCTACAATATATTCAATATTCAATATGTTAGATTGTAGATTCAGTCATATTTTGAGGGGAAAAAATCGGAGCAAATAAGCTAGTGCACCACTACTGCTCAAAGCTCATTGCTCATTGTTAGCTAGTTACAAGGAACAAGGAGCAGCATGAATGAAACACACACACACATGTATAACGTATATGTGTGTGCGACGAGAACCGAGAACAGCAGAGAGACAAAGAGACAGAATACAGAAGACAGAGCATGGAGCATGGAGGAGCATAAAGCTGTAATTAATTATATTGACTCGCACATTATTTATGGATAGCAATTATCATTAAAGACTCATAACTCATAAATTTATCCAATGGTCGTCGTCTCTCATCCATTTTATCCATTTTATACGTACTTTAGCTCACTTTGAACGTCCCTTATAAATACGAATACGAAAAGGAATACGAGTACGCGTTTCACTATGAATATTAAATTTTAATATTAGCGTGCATATTGCGTATCCATGAATGTACAATGTACATTGTACCTTGTACATGCACAAAATATATAAAAACAACAATAAAAAATTAAAATACAGCATAAAGACCCGGCATTAGATATTAGATATTAGTATAAAGTACTGATATACAACAATAATAATATATAATCGCCAATACTTGAATATCAATATCCCATTTGAAAAACTACACATACCAAATACCAAAGGAAAGATTATAGCACATAAATATTATAAAACAAGTGGAATTTCCTACTCGTCCTTCATAATCATATTATTGTTATAAAGTAGATAGATAGATAAACCATCGCTTCTTTGACTTTGCCTTTGCTTTTTTACTATCGCCCATTCATCATTTATCATTTCATTCCATTTTCCATTTTATCAACGACTAAGAATTCAGTCCAAATCTTTAGACGTTAGAGTGAGATTTAAAATTGAAACGGACGGAATTTATAATGAAGAGTAGTGCAAAAAAGGTTGATGAATTTTGTTTGGTGTAAACTCTACAAGGTCCAAAATCCAAAAGTTAAAAGAAGTGGAGAAAAGCAAAAAAAGAAAAGTAAAGTTATCCATAGTTGTTTTTGAATAGTATCTAAAATCTAGAATGCATTTTTATCCAAAGAAAAGGTAAAAATGAACAAACTAAACCTGTTTGCCTTTTTCTCGTGCATTGTGTATTGTATATCATGTGTAATAAAATGATAATTACAATTATTATTAAAATGGATGCATTATATTAGAAAATAGAAATACAAACCTTAGCGGTTTTTTTGTTTCTTCTTCCTCAGGAAAATATCTCACGTCTGAACTATGTTTCTTAACTCTCAATTCTCTACCCCTGGATGAACATAAATATATATTAGCTATTAGAAGATGGATCTGTACATGTATTTCGATCAAGATTAATGAAGTTTTTTCAATCAAGTCCCTCTTTTCCTTTTTCTTATTCTAATCGTCGAGCTTTTTGATAATCATCTCCTTGAAGCTACAAGCATGTCCACTGTGCTTCAATTTTTGTTTTCTTTTCACATTTCCCAGAAGCTTTTAGCATTTAACATTTAGACACCAGGAAAAAATATAGAATCGTACAGTGAAATGAAGTGTGAATCGATCTACATTCTACATTGCATATGCTCTGCTTCCCTTTAATTTCTTCTCAATTGTGCACTAAATCAATGTCATAGTTAATCATGGTAAAGTCAATATGATTATTACTGTACCTTGTACAATGTACATTGTAGGAATCTACAATCTACTGGCAGACAGATTGTGCAACTCGACTGAATCTACCGTACAGTGTTAGTGTAGACTATAGACGATAGACGATGATGGTGGTTTGGTTTGGTTTGGTTTATTCAGAAAATGATTATACGCAATAATAATCGGACTGGGCATCCCTCCCTTCATTTATTACAGCGCATTATATCATTTTATTATCGTTTTTCTGGAATATATTACGCAAAAAATCCAATAAAGTCAACGACTGCCTCATCATCATCGTCATCTATAAAGAATCTGGTCCCATCTCTCAAACCTCAAACTGTTGCAAGCTGAAACAACTTGAAACTTGAAGGTTGGAGGTATATTGACGGAATTTCAATTGACTTGAAATCTGAATGTAGGAATTGATATGTACAATGTACATGTTTTATGCTCATCTTTGTCACAATGGAAAACTCCCAAATGGAAAATGAATGATGAATAATGAAGAGGCTTTTTTATGTACACATCTACATTACATAAAATCCGTAAAAAGTACATAAAACATTAAGAGTTTTATATAAATTCCCTCATGTCTCATGTCTAATGTCTAATCATCTGCTATTGCTGTTGCTTTTTCTAAAGAAGAAGAAAGGAAAAAAACTCCATTAAATCCAAACTCCCAAACGCTCCATCTCTAATCATCGTAATCTAAAACTAAATAATAATAATGTAACAGAAACAGCAAACGGCAATATGTCAACGGCCAACAGCAAAAGTACATAATTGCAGTGTACACTGTACAAACTATAATACAACATAAAACAACATTTAAAAAAAAAACACTGGAAACTGGAAAATGTAGAGTAAAATGGTAAGTGGGAAATAAAAAAAAATAAAATATGCAAAAATGAAAAAAAATCCATCTCTTGTAAGTATATAACTTTTTTACGATGCCTGCATCCATTTTTCTTCACAGTCATTCATTTCTCATGGGTAATTCTTTTTCAACACGGCCACTGAAATATTTCGATGTCACGAATTTGTTTCAAAATCACATAGTTCATGGTCAATGGGCCCTTTACAATGGGTATGCAACTAATTTTGCATAAAAGTCCTCGTATGAATTGTAGGACTCAACCAAAATTTAGTAATTTTATAT